>PVKE010027304.1:0-21692 GCA_004027555.1 Craseonycteris thonglongyai | reverse complement strand
TAATAGAATATTTTTTCACATTTTGTTTTTTTTATTTTTTATAACCCATGCATAGGTAATGTTAGTATGGGACTTAATTTTATTTATTTATTTTTTAAGATTTATTTTATTGATTTTTGACAGAGAGAAACAGAGACAGAGAGAGACAGAGAGAAGGGGGAGGGCCCAGAGCAGTCTCCATAGTTGACATTAGTTTTCCGTATAGTTTCACTCCACAGGTGGGCACAAGGCTGCGTAGGGCAGGAACTGGGCCGGGAGCCTCCAGCATAGGTCCCGGCAAGAACTGAACTGGGGGCACACCCCAGTTCAGCATGTGGGTCCACATGGGCCGGGACCGGGATTCAATCCTCAGTCCTCGAGGCTTCAAAGCGAGCGCTTAACCCACTGAGCCATCCCAGCTTTCCCTAATTTTATTTTTTGTAAATGAATATTCAAATATCCCCAAATAATTTCTTCAACAGTCTATTAGTTCTGTGTTAATCTGAAACAACAGCTAAAACTAGATACATTTCCACAGTCATATGGGTAAGCATCTTTATTTATTTATTTTTCTTCCACTCATTTATTTTACATCAATACCAATTTTTTCAGTTATAACTTTTTAGTGAAATTCTTTTTGTTAAAACTGGAAGGAAAATTTACCCCTCATGTTATGTTTTTTTTTTAAACTGCATTAGATGTACTTTCACATTTTCTCTAGCACATGTACTTGAGAGATGACTTATCAAATTAAATAAAAAGTATTAATACACGTAAAAATACCTGTGTGGGACCATCAAATATCTATAAATGAATTTGGAAAAATAGATATTTATACTATATTGTATCGTCTCATCCCAGAACACAAAATGGCTATTTGGATTTTTAAAAGTTCTTCAGTGAAGATTTATAATGTGTATCAAATGTGTTTCATAATTAAAAAAAAACAAAAAACAAAAAACTATACCTCTATGCTTTGTATTTTCTTTGGTTGTTTTATGTTTTCACAACTGGGGTTTCAAACACAATCCTTTCCTCCGGGCAAAGATGTGCATGGATGTGCTGAAGGGCTGTGGCTTATCTGACTGATTGCCCCCCACCCCATCCTAATCAGAGGGGAAACCCAGACCCTCCACCTCTTGCCCTTGGGAGTCCTGGCAGCTTTGTTGGTTAGCACAGCTGTTCTCAGAGGATATGATGAAGGTCTCTCTCTAAGTTGGTACTCCTTTTTCCTCTTACCTGCCCAGAGTGTTAACACTTTTTCACATTCATACATCTTCTCAAACACTTTTCAGTTTTTCTTTCTTTGCCGATCAATTATCAGAAATGCTTTCTATTCCCCTATTATAGAAGCTATCATTATGGCAGTTGCTATTTTTTGTCATGCCCCCTCACACTGTTATAAGGATGTAATGATGACATTATCTTGTTCTTTCTAATGTCGTTAATAACTCATAGCTATCATAATAATCATTAATTACTACAAATTTCATACCTAACTAGGACACCTAGCTCTATAACTGTGGTTTTAATTGGGAACTGGAACAAGAAATGGATCAGGGTGGAATTCAAAAACTGAGGACATTTTCATGGAAGAAATGAGACTGCAGTGAAGCTCTAGCTGGGATCTGGGTATATAAATAGAGAGGAGTAAAGCAGGAATGCCTTCTTATAGTCAGTGTCTAGATCACTCCCTCAAGTTAGACATTCTTCACTCAGAGCAATCAGGAATCTCATCTGATAGAGTTGGCCCAGCTTCTGCCTTCAGGAAAAATAATTAAACTGGCCATGCAAAAACCAGCACCTTTCCTAATGACACCATCTTCCACAAAACCCCTCAGAAGTGCCTGACATCTAATCCCCACAAGTTGCTCTCAGTCTATGTTCCCAACCTTGCCTCTTACTTTTGCCTATCCACCGCCCTATCCATTGCAGCCCCTCATCTTCCCCACAAAAGTCCATGTTCATTCCCAGGGCTATGCCTTCACTCAGGCTGTCCCCAATTCACCTCCCTTCTCTTCTAAATCTCTCCAGGGCCATCACAGCTTCCACTCTAAAATTTTGCCATCATTCAAAACAGCACCACTCGTTAGGTCATACGAATATGCAAACTCTCCATTGAATAGGATGATTTGATGGAGAGCCAACACTTCTTATCTTCTCAAGTGTGCATTCATTGTCACTTCTGTGCGATTTATACTCCCTGAGGGCAGGGATCATGGATCAATTTTGAACTGCACATGAAAAGCAGGTAAATTTTAAAATCCATATAAAATAGCATGTGTAAAAAATGAGTGAAGAAAATATTTGAAACAGATATCAGGGACAGTATTTTCTACTAAAACATAGTAACTAACGTGTATTAAACACTTACTAAATGATAGAAGACCATGCCAAGCACTTTTTTAAATAATTCCTTCAATCAACCTTATTCTCAAAAATATTGAGCACCTACAGTATACCAGATATATCTAAATATACAGTTGACCCTTGAACAACACAGGCTTGAAATCTGCAGGTCCACTGGTACAGAATTTTGTTCAGTAAGTACAGTGAGCCCTTCCTACCCAAGGACTTTACATTTGCAGATTCAAGATTCAACCAATCTCAGAAAGCAGCATTTTTGCATTTCCAAACACAGATTCCCCACCATAGATCTAAAACAATGTTTTGGTAAAATTGGTTTCATTATATATCATTCTGCCACAGTTCCAAGAACCTACTGACAATAAGTCGGGGCATGCTGTATTTATTAATATATTTTTGAAGCTCATAAGAATAGGCCACAGGGGAAGCCGGGATGGCTCAGTGGGTTAAGCGCTCACTTTGCAGCCCTGTGGACCAAGGATCAAATCCCGGCCCCAGCCCATGCAGACCCATATGCTGAGCTGGGGGGTGCCCCCAGTTCATTCCCCCCCCCACCCCTGCCCACCGGGGTGAGACCCCGGCCCAGTTCCTGCCCTGTGCAGCCCCACACCCACCTGTGGAATGAAACTATGTGGAAAAACCAATGATGTACAACTATGGAGACTGTTCTGCGCCCTCCCCCTTCTCTCTATCTCTGTCTCTCTTTCTCTCTCTCTCTCTGTCAAAAACAATAAAAATAAATCTTAAAAACCCAAAAAGAATAGGCCACAGAGTTCTGATGGCAATTGTAGTACACTGAAAATCCTGGTCACAGTGCTTTGTAACTCTTCCCATTACAGATGGAGTTCATGTACCCAGTCCTTGCCCTAGCCTGGCCTTGTAACTTGCTTTGTCCAATCAGATGGGGTGGAATGTCATCATATGTGTTCTGAAATCTGGAATGTAAGAAGCTACACCTTCTACTCTTGCTCTGGTGCTGCTTCCTGGTAAAGAGGCCAAATTCTCAATCCCTGAATGATAAGAGACTCATGGAAATAATAGCTAAGACCCCAGAAATGTGACAAGTCATCTCAGACCTTCCTACTGTCCTAACTGCTATCTGATTGAAAGCACATGAGTGAGCCCATGAGTTTTTTAAGCCATGAAGTTTCAGAGGGACTTTTTACACACAAAAAAAGATAATTGTTAAGAAAATTCTGTAACAGAATGGTGGGTCATGCACCCACCTGATGCAGAACTCGGCCCACATTTTCCTCTATGCTTCAGCACCCCAGGCCTTGCTCCTCTCACTAGGGTATCAGTTCCCTAACTGGGCCAAAGGAGCCAAAAACATCTTGATTAAAAACTAAATTATAAAATAGGAACATAGGATATTCTTATAAAATGGGTCTCCTCTCATACTTGTTATAATCTAAGACTTGTTCTAAGTTTCTGAGAACAGGGATGTAGAAAGTCTTACACTAAACTCTGGACCCTGAAACTCACTGTCATACAACCTGCAAATAGACCATCCTTGTCGCTTACTCATTTATTTGTACATTCATTTGACACCTAGAATATTTAGAAATTCAACTTGACAGACTAAAATAAAGGCATAAATGGGTTTCTATTGCCCCAGAGATAATTTATAAGACCCATATCTCTTTATCTTTCCTAGTGTCAAGACCCAAGTCCATACCATCAATGCTGAGAGGATTTACTATTTTCAAATTCCTCAAGTTCCAACTCACCCTTTATTCTATGATTCTTATTCTAGCTCTGCCTTTACATTATGTTCCCCATGGTTCCTCCTTCCCTGAAACATGCTGTCTCTTCCCTCAATTTCCTCTCCTGGACCTCATTTTCTGCTGTTTTAACTTCCACATTTAGTTCTACACATGCTTCATCAATAAATCTCTCCCACTCATTTATCTCCCTGAATATCTCCGATTCCATTTCCATCACTCTCAATTTGAAGAAAACTCCCCTATTAGAAAGTGCATTTAAGTGTTCGATGGAAACTGGATTCAACTTTTCTGGTTCTCTTCAATGGCATAATCTCACCTGCTCCACTTGTTGGTCACAACCTTTTCTAGTTCTCAAGTTACTGTTTTCTAATCCCTGTTCCCCCTGCACCTCCACTTCACTCAGCAGCAGGAATCTTACAGATACAATAGAGGAGCTGGATGCAGTTCCTGCTTTTCAGCCTGGGGCCCTGTCTCGCTCTCCTCCAAAGGAAGAGCTTCAATAAAATGCAAAACATTGATACCTCTAGACTTTCTTAAGCAATCAGTTATTTTTAAAACTTCTTTTAGAGTTAATGAATCTACCAATCAGTAATCAATCAAGCACCAATTAGTGTTTGAGTATCTTAGTGCAAAGCAGCACTGCTGTGTGCTGGAGAGGATGTAAATCTCACCCATGCCCTCCAGACACTAGCAAAGATTAGCCAAGAGGAACAATATCACCAACAATAGGCACTCATATATGTTAACTTCCTTATAAGCCTAATGAGGAGCCCTTGAAAAAGAAGTCACAATGTGGAATGAGTAAATGAACTACTGAGACCATCTACAATAAGAGATCTAATTTGAGATTGCCTTTAGCACATCTTTTTTTGGGGGGGGGTGTCTTCTTTGAGCAGATGAATTAGTTAAAAAAAAAAAAGCACCTTTTCTTATCTTTGAATACAATTGCTCACCAGTACCTCATTTAGTGAGTGGAAGATATGCAAAATTTAGGAGTCCCCCTTGCTCCCTAGCCTGTGTATCTCCCAACGGACAGGACATACCGGTAATTTACACCAAGCTTATTCATCCTCCAGCCCAGGAGAGCTTTGAATGCAACCCAACACAAATTAGGAACTTTCTTAAAACAGAATGAGATTGTTTTGCGATGTTTAATTTTTTAGCTCATCAGCTATTATTAGTGTATTTTATTCTTCCACTGTGGCCCAAGGAAGCCACAAGGTTGGATAGCCCTAATTTACACAATTCCCTCTGTGGTGTTTCTTACCGCCATCATAGAAAGGATCCAAAAATCTACAGAGGCTCTGGGACTTTCTGAAATGGTGTGAAAGTTGTGTGCTTATGGAAGTCTACACTTATTCTCAAGAGAGGCCACAGTTCCCTGAGGTCTCAAAGAAGTCCATGACAAAAAAACAAACAAACAAAAAAAACACTTCTAAGGTCACCACTCCAAACCTTGAGCCTTTCAGTCCCTTAGCTATTAGAGTTGATGAACTTGGTTTTGCATTTAGATTTTTCAGTCTTTGAGATGAATGACTTTCTTCAAGCTACTTAAATGCTCTCTGTTTTTGTTTGATGCTGTTACTGCTCTTGTTTCATGTATGTAATTCAAATAATTTGTCTTAATGGGTTTACACACACAATGACACACTGGTTACAGTCCTTCAAATGTACCTGAATACGAAGCTAAACTCATTAGATTTCACTGTTTTTGTACTTTCTCAGAGCAATTTCTGACTAAAGAGCAAAAATATGTATCTGAATAGGTAGGTGCAAAGAGTACTAGGTTTTGCTCCTTCCTTCCAAACCTATCTACATAATTGGTTCTCTTTGTCCCAAGTCCACACCTTCTCTTTAAATATTTCCTAAAGGTTTTGGTTCTCTGCACAAGGGTGCAGCTCCTGCTCTCACCACTTACTTCTCTGTAGTACAGCTGAAGGGACCTCTCATTCATGGTTCCATGTCATTCCTGTGCTATGCGTCTCTCACCCAGGTCTTTAACTTCATACTCTATCCAGCTTAATTTCCATGAAACATTGTTTTAATCGCTGCTTTGATAAAAATCTCAATTCCCTTGCCTCTTCTATCATATTCATTGGGTAATCCCTCAATCTGGCTAAACCTATCCTTCTGACTATTTAGTGCCTGTATCTAAGCAACTGAAATTGTTCCCGAAACCATTGCTGGAAGGAGTATAAATTTCTACCACCAATTTGGGAAACAACTTGGCATTATCTTTAAACTTGTGTCTACTCTATGAGCAAACAATTTCATTCTTAGGTGAGTAACTCAGAGAAATTGCACACATATACCAAGAGTTATGCATGAGAACAGCCATATAGCATTTTTGTAATAGCAAAAACAAAAGCCATACAGTGGGTGGAAATAAATGAATTACATCTCTGAGCAACACTATGGATGTAGCTAATAAATATAACATGAACAAAATGAAGTCAGCAAAGAACACATTCAATATGTTTTAAAGCTTAAAGCCAGGCAAATGAAGCAATTTTGGGTTTAAGGCTACCGATGTATGAACTGACAATAGATATACACACAACACACATATACCCACCCACAAGTGTAGGAAAGAGTCAGAATTCAGAAGAGTGGTTATGACTTCAAGAAAAAGGAAGTGAAAGGAGGAAAGTGTCATGTAATTACTGGCAAGATTCAAATCAACTCCTCACCTTTAAATATAAGATCATATGCTTCAGGAGGCCTTCCTTCAACTCTATTCACCATGTTACTCACCCACTTTTTAAGGTAAGTATGGAATTTTCTCCCTTCTCTTTTACTATGAAAGAACCAATAATCCTCATCCTCACTCTCAGCTCAGAAAGATGAAAAATTAATATGGACTAATTCTGAAATTTATTTTTTTTAAGTCTTTTTTTGTTTTTCTTAGGTAAGTCATTACCTCATTAGAAGTCTAGTACCAAAAATAAATTAACTTAAGATAATGGTTAATTCAGATTTGACTATATTTGAGAGTTAGAAATTGGAAGTGACAATTACACCATCCTCTCTTCCCCAAGTTTTAATCAATAAAGAGAGCAGATAAGAATCATTAGCCAAAACAAGAAGAACATCAGTTTTATTACTCATTTGGAAACCATGGTTAATAAACAACAAATTGTATTGAAAGTAATGGCTATACAGTAGTTTGAGATCCCAATAGGGCATCACATTCCATCAACAGTGAATGGGGGTCAAAAGAGTCCACAGGAATGCACAGACCTTTTTACCCACCAATTAGGAATGGGAAGGCTAAAGAGAAGGAAACAGATGACAGCTCACAGACCTGATCAAACCAGAGTCAAAGTACAACATATGCACTACTGTCAACAAGTCCCAGTAATTCCATAACTCTGACCCATCTAATTGATGGCAACTCTTTCCATGAAGAGGGGTCATTGAGAAAATGAGAAGTGCAGTATAGTAGTTGATCCCTGAACAAATGGAGGGTGCAGAGTTAGGAGCACCAACATCCAGGCAGTTGTAAATCCACATGTAACTTCTGAATCTACAGTCAGCCCTTTGCATCTGTGTATTCAACCAACTACTTATAAAACAGTATTTGGATCCGGGGATTTGGAATCAGTGGTTGTGATGGTGAAAATATGGTTTTTTATCCTCTGTTGATTTAGCCTGCAGATGCGAAGCAGACTGAAAGCCTGAAGGTGTGTTTATTGAAAAAAACCCAAGGGTAAGTGGACCCACTCAGTATAAACCCGTGTTGTTCAAGGGTCAACAGTTTTTACATCTCTAGTCTTCCCCAGAAGGTAGAAAAGTCATCATCAAGTCCCTTACCTCTGATCCAGGGGAAGGACCATTAGTACAATGTAAAGAAACTCTATCTACCACACCTAGCATCAGGCTTATATTCATTAAGTAATATTTTCATTGTTTATTTCTTCCTGAGGTCGTATGAATATTGTAGTCTGTAAATCTAGAGAACCTCAGAATGTTATCTGGGTTTCAAACATTCCAGTCATAAATAACTGTTTCAAGCACTGTTTTCTATATTAATAAAAATCACAAATGTGATCTTTGTGTCCAGACCAGAAAATGCAGATGAATATCGTATGGGAGACTAAACTGCTCCTTAACAATGTGACTTCGTTTCATCTCATGACCTCTTATTTTACTAATATTGCAATGTGAACAAGTTTCTGTTCTTTGTCTTTTTCTTCTTCAATTAAAACAAATTCCAACTGTGGGTATGTTTCCTTGGGTCCCGGCTAACAGAGGCTTTCCTGTAAGGTGAAAAGAACTCCACACTTCTTTCAGTCACATTCCCCAACATGATTCTTATAAGTCTGCACCTGTCAACCAGAGAATGTGTGGTTTGCATTTGAGAAATTAATAATGTTCCATCACAATTCATTCACCCAGCAGGGCGCGGTGTCCTGTGACATCCCAATTTGGGACAGAAAGTGAGATAATAATAGATCCATTTATTCACAGCACATTTCTTAAGCACCTATATGCCTAAGGCAATCTGATTACTGTGTATTTGGGGTGGGGGAGAAGCATGAAAGATGTGAAACCCAGACCCTGCCCTCAAGGAGCCTTACTTTTAGAATGAGATATCAGCACTGCAAAAATCTGATCTGCAACAACGACGAACTATGACAAATGGCACTGTGGCCAAGATTTTAAATATAGTCGAGAGAACTTTCAAGTTGACCACCGGTCTTCTAACACCCTAGTATAAACTGTCATCTCTACCCTACCACAATGACTCCACCCCTTAAAAGAGACTCAATTTCAAGGAAAGTAGAAATTATACTATGAAATGAGAATGTACTGGGATGTATGATCTCAAAAGAAAGGTAGGTAATAGTAATTCCTATAATAGAGCAGAATGTGAGTTAAGTTCAGAGGAACAGAATTTATTAGAGTAACCAGAATAAGGAGAACAGCATAGGAAACATGACTTGGAGTAGGACCTTCACTAAGCTAAAAATAATAGTAGCCAAGAATTTGTGCTGCTTCTCATCATTACAGTTTGTGAAGCTGAAAGTAACCCTGGCTGTATGGCAAATATGTGACCGTAATTGGCTTACACTATGGATGAGGAGCAAGGGAAACTTCAGGTGGGCCAATTAGAAGTCAGCAATAAAGCTTGATTGTTTACTTCTTTGTGTTCAATTAGAATTGAAAGATTAGGATGTGTTAGAATGCTAGTACTGTTTGAAAAAAAATCAGTATAAACTTGGCTCAGATTTTGTTTTATTTTGGTTATAAAAAATAACAAGATAAGAAAACAATCACAAAACTTAAAACATTCCAACCTCTCTCTTTGGCATTTCTAGAACTATTTTTTGATAATAGGAGATCCCTAAGATGAAAGTACAGGTTCCCACTGGTCCTGCAGAAACTATTAATGACTACCAGACCTAGGAACAAGATCAGGAATTGCCCAATTATGTGTTTCTTGGTGTGTATATTTGTCTGAGATAGTCTATCTGTGTTTTATTTGAAGGGTAAGGAGGAGGAGGTTTTATGTGGTGAGAGAGGAGGTGAAGAAAACTGCTCACTCAAACCAAACTTAAACAAATGACTTGGTGTATTTGTAGTTAGGGCCACCTGGGGCAAGTGACACAGGTCAAGCTTTTTGTTTTGCAATTCCTAGAAGTCCTTTATGGACTCTGCAGGGGCTTTTCAGTGCTGTCCTTGACTTGTTTCCTATAATGCAAAACGTTTTGTACATCTAAGTGCCTTCCCTTTAGTGGGTGTTCAACTCATGCTCATCAAGTGACTGCATGAATGAATATATGAATGAATAATAAAAAGCAAAGTGCTGAGGCCTAATCAACCAGGTAATAAGGTTGCATAGAAGCTCTGCCTTTGGTTTATAGTCTATTTCCTATGGATGAATCTTCTCTTTTATGAAATTTAAAGCTCTTAAAGAGAATAAGTATGAATTCATCTCCTTCTACCCCCTTCCCCACAAAATAGGTTGTCAGTAAATTCAGATCAGTGGTTTATAGTAAGAAAAAAAGAAGAAAGAAAGAAAGAAAGAAAGAAAGAAAGAAAGAAAGAAAGAAGAAAGAAATAGAGAAAAGAAAAGTAAAAGGAGGTATAAAATTGAATGACAATGGGATGCTGGGATGGCTCAGTGGTTGAACGCTTGTCTTGCAGCCCCCAGGTCCAAGGATCAAATCCCGGCCAAGGCCTGTGTGGACTCATATGCTGAACTGGAGTGTGGCCCCAGTTCAGTTCTCACCCGATGAGCTCTGTTCAGTAGGCCCCTGGCCAGGTTCCTGCCCTGTGCAGTCCCTGGCCCACCTGTAGAGTGGAACTATGTAGAAAACCAATGACCTACAACTATGGAGACTGCTCTGGGCCCTCCCACTTCTCTCTTTCTCTCTCTCTGTAAAAACAATAAAAAATAAAATTAAAAAATTAAATATATTGACTGATAATGATCTAATTATATTTAGCCTTTTCTGCTATTGTAGAATTTTCTGTGAAATTCTCTCTTAAAGATACCACTAGGCTGAAGGCAGAATTTCAATGGTGCAATGAAAAGGGAATAAGCTAAATTGTAAATCTTGTGAGGGTAGAATGATGTGAGTCTTGTGCAGGGCAGTTCTCTGCCCCTAACAATATTTAGTGTTTATTGAATGGTTTTTAATTTTTTTCATTTATTTTATTGTTTTTGACAGACAACGACAGAGACAAAGAGAAACAGAGAGCAGGGGGAGGACCCAGAGCAGTCTCATTAGTTGTACATCATCCGTTTTTGACACAGTTTCATTTCACATAGGTGGGAGGGGGCTGCTGCGCAGGGTGGAACAGGGCAGGGGGCCTCCCGCATGGGAGTCACACCCCCTCAAGCAAGGGGCTGAACCGGGGTGCAAGAACTGAACTGGGGGCATCTAGCATGGGAAGCACACCCCAGTTCAGCAAATGGGTTCGCATGGGCCAGGGCCAGGATTCAACCCTTGGTCCCTGGGGCTGCAAAGTGAGCACTTAACCAGCTGAGCCATCCCGGCTTCCCCTTCAATGATTCTTAACAATGGAAAGTCCGATATAGAACAACAAGAATATGGTTCCAAACACTGAAAATCTTTATCCCCCTCTCTCTTTATGTCCCTCCACCCTTTCTTTTTGGGAATTTGTGATAAATCTGGAGTATGGTGTTACAGGCAGGAAGAAGTGAGATATTTTTCAGAATCAGAATTAACTCAAAAGCTGAACTCTTCTTGTGAGCCAGAGTCTCATTTTAAACTACTGACCTCTCATTTTAGACTACTGGCCTAGAAACCGACAGTACTCCAAAAATACCTTAATGGGAGAAACTGATATCTCTGTACCTGCTTTAGTTGAGATCAAACTAGCTCCAAATTTGGTCTAAATGAGCTCTAGTCTAATATCTGTTACAACCAAATATAGATTTAAATAGTCTTTTGTTTCGCCCTGCTTCTGTTTGAGCAATCATTTTCAGAGCCTTTGAAAAGATAAACGTAGTCCAAATGACCCTATTGTCAAAACTAACCTCACTTACCAGTCCACAGGCTTCAGAGTAGAAAATGGATATAATTTGAAAAAGCAACTTAAAACTTAATTCTCTATACATTTCCCACCTGTCACTAAATCAATGGAGTAAGTTGCCTGTCAATTTCTGTTTCATCTTCAATTTATATTCCGGGGATAACTGAACTCCAGGAGGATGGGCAATTCCTTTAAGACTTAGGTCCCTTCTGGCTCTAGATTTTGTAACTTGTATCTCTTACAAATCAGTAAACCTTCATGTTATAACATTGAAAAAAGTAATGACCTATTGTTCTGATGTCCATCTGATGACAACCTAGAACAGAAATAACAATCTGGAATTAAATGGAAAGGGGGCTCATTTGGCTTAAATTGCAATTGCTGAAATTAGATACCTAACCTTAGCTTGCTAGGCTCGGTCATCATGACCCACAGACAGTTTATGACTAAATTTACACAGGGAACATTGGACGTCAGCTCAATGAAAACACACTCAAAGCAGAAGGTGCTGCGGCAGGCCTTTGAGTAAGAACAGGGATAGAAAATTTCCCAAGAACTCCAAACGCACAACTCGGGGGCCATTAATTCTAGAAGCAAATTGCAAACTGTGTGAAGTAGAGCACAATAATTGTTTTAAAAGGTATTAAGTATACTCTGAGAAATCAGAGAAATAAAACATTTTAGCAATATAAGCATCAAAACCATTAAACTAGTTTTAAAATTCTGGCAAATTAAGTATTTATTTTTAACACTTCTATAGAGTTTGAGGAAATGTTATTTATGTATAATAAATATGTCTACAATGTGGACAGGTCAAAAGAATTTAATAAACAACTTATTATTATATGTATAATATATATGTATATTTCTTTTCTATTTTATTTTTAAAATTATCATTCTCCTCTCTAACTTCCTGGGCTCCATTTCACTTGAGTAGTTTCCATGCTTGGTTTCATCATGAGCCCTCTGTCATACAGTGTGGTCTAAACCCCTGGGTGCTAGTAAACACTGAAACGCTTAAGAAAAACTCCTCTAAACCATGCTGTTTCACTAATTAGCTCGTCGTCTTCACGAGTTATTAATGGTGGCCATTCCAAACACAGGATGTTATCAGATATTAAGAAAGGATTGTACAATGGCATTGTTAGTCGAAAAGACAACACAGATTCCAAGTGGGGAGAACCTTGCTGGGACTGGAATTTAGGGTGCTTAGGCAAGTCAGGAGAAGAAACAGGAACTACCCTTAGAAAGGTCAGATATGCTCATGCAAAGTATATGTGGAGAAAGTCTGAGAGTTGGAGTAAGGACAAGGGCCAGGAGTTGATTTTTCAGAGGGAGCAGAATTTAAAATGCAACTATGATACTTTCCAGATTGTAAAAACATTGGGCTGGAAATAATGAAGGAGGGTGGGGTGTGCCTAAAATTCACTGCCTGAAGTGCAATTCTGTAACAGTTTATAGCTTTGTTTGGTCTTTTTCACTGGACAATATAAACAGATGCTATCCACACATTTTCCTCGTTCTCCTCATGTCCTAGAATTAATTGGTTGTGACTGACATCAGTCTTTAGGTGCAGGAGAAAATTATTTGAGGACCAAGGTTAGGTTACAGCCTTTTCCCACGGTTAGGATGTCCCACCTCTCTTTTTCTCCTGGGGCATAAAATTATCCATGAGATGGCTGCAGTTAATTGGCCCTGAGATGGCTACAGATCTCCCCTCTAAGGAGTTCAAAGCCTATTGTGAGACACACTAAAGTCCTGCTCTTGAATGGACTAAGCCAGCAGGTGTTTCTAATTTGAGTGATCCTAGACCCAGTCAGGACCTGCTGCCACGTGGGGGAGAGCAGTTTTAGAAGAAGCGCTTGTTGCAAATGGTGGGTTTAATTGCAGAATTGGGCTTCTCTGGTCTCCAGAAGCCAGAAGTATTGAGCCAGTGTAGCCCCTTCTCTACACCCCACATTCTCTTAGCTCAGATATCAACGTCTGTGAAAAACCTTCCTTATGTCCAAGTCCAATTGAGATATCTCTCTTCTGTGCTGTCATGGCATTACAATCATTTTTATATATTTTTATAATTGCCTAAGTGCTTGTTACTATTATCTCTATTCTCCACTACGATGTAAACTTCTTTTGGGTAGAAACTGGATCTTTTACAATATTGGATCCTTACCTCCTGGAGCACATTTTACCTATTTGTTAAGCAGGTAGATACCTAATATGCATCCAGCCATTGGCCTTGTCAATTTACTAAAATTAAAGATGATGATACATGTTACCGTCTACATGTAACCATGTGACTGACTACAATCTGCTCCCAACCTACCCCTTCCTCAAGTACCAACTCAATCACCACCTCTTCTATTGAGCCATGCCTGACTCCTCCAAGACAAAATGATGCCTCCCTTTTCTGACCTCTAGCACTTAAGTTTGCAGTCTATGAAACTAACCCTTGACCACACACTTTCTTCTGTGTGATGGCTGTGAATCTGGTTTCTGTGAGCCCCTCAAATGTAAAGTGCAATCTTCTCATTATTTTTTGCTCCTTCTGTGCATCTAATCACTGAGCTGGGCACAAAGAGCAGTTCCAAACCCTACTAACTGGCATAAAATAATCCTAACCTATTAATATATAAATACATTAGTCTTAAGGGCAAACATTGGTCCACAAAAGCTCTATCTGGATTTCTATCAGAAGGACTGATTTCCAGTGATGAGTAAAGCTGCTATAGCAATGAATACAGGAAGAGATGGAAAGTAATTGGTAAAGGCAGAACTGTCCTTGTGTTATTTTGTTATAAATAAACTCCCACAGAGGAAACTTGTTAACCTCAGTCCTTGCCTTCACATCTACTTATATGCAAGACCTCCCTCGACAAATCAATCTTTACACTGTGGTGGCACTCTCTTGACAAGATATGTTTGGCTTAGCCACTGTTGATATTTGTTCTTGAAATCTCGGTTGTATAGCATGTTACACTCTGAGAGCAGAAATGGAGACACTTAGTTTATATGCACAAAGGACGGGCAAGATGCAAACAGAAAGAGACGGTCCACAGCAGGGCAGCCGAAGTGGCGGGAGCTGAGCAGCACTTAATATGTTGTGATGTATTGAATCTATGAAATGCCTGTTCAATAGCTAGTCAAAGTAAATTTAGAAGGACACAGGAAAGGGATTTATTTTTTCATCATTGTAAAAATGTTCATTATTTCTTATGCTGTTGGTCATGCTCTGCTGGTGTTCTTTTGATGTCCCGGTGCCCTTAGAATCCCAAATAGCACCAGTGACAGGATTAGGTGAGGTTTATTCAGTATATTAAAGTCTCCAGAGAACTATAGTTTTATTGGGACTTTGAGATTGACTCTCTTGATGGATTTTATTCAGAAAAGAATGAGCTAGAAAGCTTGACACTATCACAAGGTAAATTAGATGATCTCTTCTCTGGTGCATAACTTTATTGGAGTATTTCCCAAATTTGACTGAGATCATTTACATACATGTCTGTTTTGTTCATCAGACGGTGAGTGTTTGAAAGTGAAACAGTATCTTATTCATTTATTTTTCCTAATAGAGTGGCATAGTGCCTAGCATATAGGAAACCCTTATGAAATGCTGAATAAGACATATTAATATCCATGAAAAATTGCCTATGTAAAGGAGGAAGCAAAAAAGGTAACCAGAAGCTATTTTGAGCCAACTTAAGAGAAATGCAGATGCTATTAGACAATTAATTAAATTTTAAATTTTCTGTAAGTTGTCTCCAGAGACACATGTATTCTAGCATTGTACTCTAGATGAGGATACTGAGTAAACACTTCCTGTGGGCCTATTTTTATGCTAGATGACATGGGAGAACAATGAATAAAACATGGCCTGTGCCATGTTTTATTTTGAGAAACAAGAATTTTATACTTGGCCAAGTTGTCTTTCATTTGTGAATGTTGGGTGCCAACAAGAATGTTGGGTGCCATCTGGGAATATAAGGCCCAAGAAAGAACCCAAAGCATGAAGTGTAGTAAAATGGGAAGTAAAAACAACGTAGATCAAAAGAGGTCAAAAAAGGAGAAAGTTACAAGAGCTACTACAGTTAAGGAAGGCATTAGGAAGAGGTAAAATTCTATTGCAATAATTTCCAAGTTGATGAATGACATGTGGACAAGCATTAATTAAATCACGCTGCTATTTTATACAAGATTCAAAATGGGAATGATAGATACTATTTCTTGTGGAAAAAAACCTCCTCAGTGTTGTAGTATCTTCAGATTATCAGGTTTTCCTCAGGTTTATTAACCATACTTAAGAAAGACAGCATGGTGTTCTAAGGAAGAGTGTGCTGAATATATAGATATTCATGCTATTCCTCAAAACTACTTTTAGCTGTGTGACCTTAACAACGATAGTTAACCTCTCTGGACTCCATCTTTCTCTTTTCAAATGTTGAAATAGGTGAAAACTTGCCCAGGCTTTACCTAGGGGTATGGCAAGCTTTACATTTTGAAAGAAAAGCCACCTGGATAAAGACAAGTAGCACTTCATCCTTGAGCCATTATAGGGCCAAGATTCAGATGAAAAGGGAAGGAACTACATATCTGCTGCTCTTCTATACAGGCACTAATTTGTCAGACATTCAGAACAGTCTCTCATGCCTCAACTTTTATTTCTATTTGGAAGTCAAAAACTTAGAACACATTTAAGCTTTTATGTGTACACAATTTAGCAGGAGCAGTTGGGTTCTCTACAAAGAGAAAAATCTCATGTCACATGGGTATAGAATCAGGGAGAATGTCTAAAGAACCTGAATTAAAGAGTATATCTCAATTTTGTTTTGTTTTTTTGTCAGTTTCTCAGTTTGGAGTATCACTAAGACAACATGGGCAGGATCAAATTGAGATTCTGTAGCAGAAATCTGCAGTAGATGCATGTCAGATGGAAAATAGGAACTGAGGTAGAAACTGTTAAGAGTAAGCCAAGAGAAATCCAAAATAGTGTATATTTATAGTGAGTTCTAAAATATGTGGCTAAACCCCAACTATTCAATGATGAGCAAACACACACACAATAAAAATAACAGGGAAGAGTACCTAAGTAAAAAAAAAAAATCTCTGGAAATTATCTCTTATAAAATCAAGATACTGACTTTCTCAATAAGATAGAAAAATGCATGGCCTCTTCTTAAAAGAGCAAAAGTCCATGAGGAGAAAGCTACCAGATTAAAATGCAAATTCTACAAAATAAAAGGAAAAGAAGATTGATAATTAATGTACATAAAGAAATAAAAATAAAATTAAAAAGCCTGGCTGAGCATATAAAGAGAAGAATTGATTTTAAATCACAGGAGGTTCAATCACTAACTTGAAGGACAAACTTGAGAAACTCACAGATAGCAAAGACCAAAGTCCTAAAATAGATCATAACACACATAGAGAATCCCAAGTGGGTGACAAATGTACAGACAAAAAGTACTTCTGAAAAAGAGAAAAGAACAATAGAAGCAGAGAAAAACATCAAAGATATACTGCAAGATAAACCTTTCTTCAGGTCCAGAAAGTATGTACAGATTGAAAGGTTCGTAATGTTAGGGAAAAAATCAATGAAAAGAAAATCACATGTTAGATCTACATTGTAATTACAAAACTAAAAGAAATATTAAACTGAAAAAGTAAGCAGGTAATGTTCAAAGGAATAAAATTATGTTGCCATCCAAACTCACATTCGCAAAGCAGAATGCTGAAAGGGATGGGAGTACAAAAGTACAACATAGTTTTGAAGAAAAGAAAATTGAGAAATAAGAATTTTATACTTATCCAAGTTGTCTTTTGTTTGTGAAGATCTCAGATATGCATGTACCCTCCTTTAGGAGAAAAAATTTACTTGGCGATATAATACAACGCACAGTAGTAATAAATAGAGAAAAAGGAAAAAAGAAGAGGAAATAATGGTGTTGGTTAATTTTATGTGTCAATTCTTCCAGGCTAAGTGATTCCCAGATCTTGGTATAATAGAACATATTCTCGGTGTTTCCAGAAAAGATTAGCATTTGAACCCTTAAACTAAGTAAAGATCACCTTCATTCACATGATTGAGCAACACTCAATCCCTTGAGGGTTTGAATAGAACAAAGAATAGATTTTCTTTCTGTTTAAGCTGAAATGCTTACCTTTTTGTGCTTTGGATTTTGGTGCTATGGGTTCTCAGTCCTTGGAGTTTGGCTAGAACTGCATCACTGCCTTTCTTGGGCTAACAGCTTACAGAAGACAAACCATGAAACTTCTCAACCTCCATAATCACATGAGCCAACTGTTCATATTCAATCTCTTTCTGTCTGTCTATCTATCTATCTATCTATCTATCTATCTATCTATCTATCTATCTATCTATCTATCTATCTTATGTATCATCTATCATCTATCATCATATATCTCTATGTAGATATAAAGTACCCAAAAAATGTATACATATTTTATGAAAGGAAAAAACTGTACTAAAATTGTAATGCTCAATATATACTAATAACAAAAGATGAATATAAGTCATGTTTGACTTCTGCAATTACCAGAAGGATCAAAGTGGTTACCATCAGCACCCAGACCATTCTGATTACAGAGAACTACTGTTGAGCAATGTTGACTCAAGTGTTAACTTGTATCGCTGTACATGCTGTTTTAATTTACTATATGTCTCAAACTTATCATAAATGCATGCAATTGTTAGTTGTGTTGCAGGTTCTATGGCATATTCATGCCTCCATATTGTACTTCCATAACATTCTCAAATTTCAAATACCAGTTCAAAACAGTCTTGTGTCCTCGATGAACAGCCATGTATCCGCCATTCTCTTTGACTGTTCTGCCTGTCACATGGTGACACTACCATTCATTTGATTAACAACATCTTTTGAGTGGATGTCATATTACACATTGCTACTGTAATTCATTTCAACTTTGAAAACTAATACATAGATAACTTCTCTTAAGATGTGTATACTTTTTATCTTTTTTTTTCTGACACCCCTGGTATATCTAGATATCTAACTTTTGGTTCTGTTTCTCTAGAGAACACTGACTAATGCAAATGGTAAAGACATTTAAATAAAATTAAATCAAGAATTGTAAATAATTGCAAACCAGCATCCAAACATCAATAACTTCTCTAGATAAACAGTACAAAAAAGGTTACTTTAATAAAAATTATTTCCTTATGTATTAGTCTACTTGTTATATTTTGTAGACTCTAAATGTGAAGTAATTTCTTTCTAATATTGAAAATTTGAGAAACATCTATTAAATAATAGTTTTGTAAAATGTAAAATAACTATGAATAAAACCTTTCAAAATATGTGTGAATATGGGAAAGCTAGGATGGCTCAGCGGGTTAAGAGCTCGCTTTGAAGCCCCAGGGACTGAGGATCGAATCCTGGCCCCGGCCCATGTGGACGCACATGCTGAGCTGGGGTGCGCCCCCAGTTCAGTTCTTGCCGGGGCCTATGTGGGAGGCTTCCAGCCCAGTTCCTGCCCTGTGCAGCCCCGCACCCACCTGTGGAGTAAAACTACATGGAAAACTAATGTCAACTATGGAGACTGCTCTGGGCCCTCCCCCTTCTCTCTGTCTCTCTCTGTCTCTGTTTCTCTCTGTCAACAATCAACAAAATATGGAGAAGCAGGGATGACTCAGTGGGTTAAGCGCTCACTTTGCAGCACCGGGGACCGAGGATTGAATCCTGGTCCCGGCCCGTGCGGACCCATATGCTGAGCTGGGGAGTTCTCCCAGTTCAGTTCTCTGTCTGTCTCTGTATCTCTGTATCTCTCTCTCTCTCTCTCTGTCAAAAACAATAAAATAAATAAATAAATAAAAATCAATAAAATAAATCTTAAAAAAAAATGTGTGAATAAAAAAAGAAAACATAGTGCGCATATAATAAAAGTTAAAAAGAAAAAACAAAAATAAAAGGTGAAGGTTGATAGATAGGAGCATACCTCATTTTGTTGTTCTTTGCTTTATTTTTCTTCACAGACGCTATGTTTGTTTGTTTTTTTAAAGGAGCCTCCACCAGTAAGAAGGTTAGTACTCATTTTATTGTGGTCATCTGGAACTGTACCCACAATATCTTTTAAGTATGTCTGTAGGTAGATAGATAGATGATTGATAGATTGATAGATGATAAATAGATAGATAGATAGATAGATAGATAGATAGACCAGAAAAATAAAAATAAAACTAGATGGATACAGAATCACTATACCATTATAATTCTAATGGCGTTAAGCTGTCATACTAAAATATATTGGTATCTATATACAGGGTCCAGCAAAAGTACTGCCCCCTTTTTATGAGCTGGTAATCTATACCAAATCTTTCATTACAAAATCATAAGCATGTAATTCGGAAACATAACAATATCATACTGAAACACACTATACTACTTAAAAAAGGGCATTACTTCTGCTGGACACTGGATTATAAATGTGTGTGTGTGTTTTAATAAAACAACCATATGATGCATATAAAAAACACTTCAATGTTAAAAAGATAAGAAAATACTTGAAATTAAAAGAATAGGTAAAGATGTATTAACTAAATTAAAATAAAATGAACAGAAGAAGAATATTAATGAAATTCCTCAACCAAAGAATTATTTCATAATGACAAAGATAGCATTCATAATGAAGGTAATCTGTGGGGCATTTATGTGTAATACCACAGGGCATTGAAACATATCAAATAAGTCGTCCAACTGCAAACAATATTTTAAAGAAATAGTTTGTTAAACTTGGGTAAGTTAAACAAGATATAAATCTTTTATAGATCAAGTGGGCAAAATAATAAACAGAAATAAGTAAACAAAAGCTCTAAAAATTATAAATCTGTTTTCATAAAGACAGCAAAGAGTTACACACACACACACACAAATGAGAATATACTCATTTTTATAACAAACATTGAATATTTGCTAAAACTATTAATGACAATTAATGGAAAATTTCAGATTAGTACAGGACAAAAGAAAAATTATGATAATGTAATAGTTGATGATCACTAGTAATCATTCTGTATTCACAACATACCAGAAAATATGTTAAATGCTTCATGATATTAGTTAATTTATTCTTTAAAGATTTATTTTTATTGTTTTTGACAGAAAGATACAGAGACAGAGACAGAGAGAAGGGGGAGGGCCCAGAACAGTCTCCATAGTTGCACATCATTGGTTTTTCCACATAGTTTCATTCCACAGGTGGGCGGGGCTGCACAGGGCAGGAACTGGGCCGGGGTCTCACCCCAGTGAGAACTGAACTGGGGGCACTCCCCAGTTCAGCATATGGGTTCACACAGGCCGGGGCCGAGATTCGATACTTGGTCCACGGGGCTACAAAGTGAGCGCTTAACCCACTGAGCCATCCCGGCTTCCCCAGTTAATTTATTCTTAATAACAATGTTATTAAGTTTATACAGTTAAGGGAAGCCAGGATGGTTCAATGGGTTGAGTACTCGCTTTGCGGCTCCAGGGTCCAAGGATCAAATCCCAGCCCCGGCCCATGCAGTCTCATATGCTAAATTAGGGTGTGCCCCAGCTCAGTTCTTGCTGGGGCCCATGTGGGAGGCCCCCGGCCCAGTTCCTGCCCTGCGCAGCCCCGTGCCCATCTGTGAAATTAACTATATTGAGAACTAATGACGTACAACTATGGAGACTGCTCTGGGCCCTCCCCTTCTCTCTGTCTTTCTCTGTCTCTCTCTCTTTGTCAAAAAAACAAACAAACAAACAAAAACAATAAAATAAATCTTTAAAAGTTTATACAGTTATACTCTCTCCATTTTACAGGTGAGGGTACTTAGACTTAGGCTGAGTATTTTGCACAAGGTTACACACATAGCAAGTCAGATGATAAACTCAGTGGTACTCGAACTTTAGTGTACATCAGAATCTGCTGGGGTGCTTGCTGAATGCCATACTCTGAGTTTCAGAATTGGTCGTTTGGGTTGGGACCCTATAATTTGCACTTGCAATGGTTCCCAGTTGATACTGATGGATGCTGCATGCTGAGAAGCACTGGGCCAGGTGATGCCGAGGACAACACATTTATGACTGTACTGCTTTGGAAAAGGAGACATGCAGAGGC
>PVKE010027303.1:6322-21794 GCA_004027555.1 Craseonycteris thonglongyai | reverse complement strand
TGCGGAACCATATGCTGAACTGGGAGCTCCCCCAGTTCAGTTCTCTCTCTGTCTCTGTATCTCTCTCTGTCAAAAATAAAAATAAATAAATAAAAATAAAAATTAAGGCTGGTCTGGAATGGCATTGTGACTTAACAAAGGAAAGCCCAGTGACCTGTGTGCCTAGTCTGGAAAAAGACAATGGGACCAAGCCAGGAATGTCAAAGTTGGGATGGTCACTCATTTAAATGCAGGTTCTGGACTCTGCTCCAGATGTCCTGAGTCAGAACCACTGGTCAGGCCTAGGAATCTGCACTTGACCAGCCCTCCCAGATAAGTCCTCTGTATACTCAAGTGCAAGGGTCCTTGGCCCACAGTGCAGGTGTGGTCAGTGCCTGCCATTGGGACAAGGTTCACTGGATCAGGATAACCAGGTGAGCATCCTCCCCACACAAGGACCCCTACTCCCTGAGCCCAAGGTGACACCACCTATCTTAGGAGACAAGACTGCTAGGCCAGGTGTTGGGGGTTTGGCATCAGCAATGGTCTTAGTAAACCCCTTGGCCGTCTGGTATCTACATTCTTATTTCTGTCTTCAATTCTGATGTCTTGACCAGCACTTCCACTCCCATCATATCACCATGGGCAGTAAGGAAATCACACCAGACTTTTTGGTGGGTCAGCAGCCACCCATCTCCCTGCGGAAGCCTCTACAAGGCCAAAAGCCTATTTTTCCATGGGAAGCAGCACATAGTAGGTGGAAGGCCCAGCACTTGGGTCTGAAATAAAGCAATAATGGGGGACCCACAGAAAGGCTAGCTGACAAGGAAGGTCTCTGGCTCCTTAGGGCTGACTATAGCCAAGTGATGTTCCAGGGATAAAGGCTACACCCCAAGAGCCCCTTACCCCCAGCTGACCCCCTTCCATCTCAGTACTCCAGTGCCCAAGGCTGCTGGATTCAGAGCCAGATGACTCAGACCTCGTAGTCCCTGGGGCCCTCTTCCTCTCATACTTACCCTGCTTCTCCCGCAGTGACTTCTGAAAATTTAGTGCTTCTTTGGTAATGTCAATTTCCTGCTTGATGACATTGATGCGCTGTGTTGTCTCACTGGCCCTTTTCCTCCGCTCGTTCAAGATGGATTTGTTTTCTTTGAAGATGCGGTTGATCTCACTACCTCGCTCATTCTTAAAGTTCTCAAAGGCTGCAGGCTTGGAGGGTGGGGTGCTGGGCCTGAAGCCGGAGGTGGGGCGGAGGGAGAAATGAGGCAGCTGTTAGGAGCTACCAGGCACTTCACCATTCTTCCCTGGGGCTTTGTGAGCAGGAGGCCAGAATTCCTGGGCACCACCTACCCCAGACAGGAAGTAAACTGGAATAGTCATTCCCTCATCTCTATTACTTAGCACACAAGGGTACATGATCACCATAGAACAAGAAAGGCAAGGGACTCTGTAATAAGACTAAACAAACCACACTTTGGTATATCTCCTTCAGGGATTTCTTCGATACATTTCTAAATGTTTGGGGTCATGCAGTATGTGTAATTTTACATTTTCATATAAGCATTCTTTTCATGCTAATAAAAATTTCAGGGGATGCCAGGATAGCTCAGCAGGGTGAGCACTTGCCTTGCAACTAACCATGAGGTCCAGGGGTTGAGTCCTGGCCCCAGCCTATGCAGACCCATGTGCTGAACTATACAGCACAGCTGGTGGCCTCAGGGATGGCGGGGGTTCTCATCTCCCATGCAGGAGGCCCCTGGTTCAGTTCCCATCCCGTATGACCCCACATCCACTTGTGTGGAGTGAGGCTATGTCTCAGCTAGTGATGTGAGGCTGTGGAGACTGCTCTGGACCCTCCCCCTTCTCTTACTCTGTCTCTCCCCTGTCCCTCCCTCCTCTCAAACAATAAAACATAATTTAAAAACTTTAGGAACTTAATGAGATATAAGATGGAGTGTTGGGACAGAGGGAAGGGGACTGTGCAACTTACTGTGAAATGCATCAAAAAAATAATATGTAGGGATGGAGAGATGGACACATAGAATAAGTATAGTACCATGTTAACTGGAGAATCAAGGGGGCTCACTATAATTCTTTCAACTTCTCTGAATGTTTGGAAATGTTCATAAGATGGGGGCAGTGGTTCTTCATGCACATCCTTGTACATTTCAAGGGCAGAGATAATAATTTACTTATAGCCCTTTCCCTACTGTTGGCTACTGAAAGTGTTTCAAAAGAAAATTTGGGGAGCGTTTTAAATTAATGATGCAATAGACATCTTTTTGCGTAAGTCTCTGTCGACATGGTAATTGTTTCCTCAGAATTTCTAAAAACTCAATTACTGACTCACCAGGGAAAGGAGCTGTGTGACTGGAGGAACAGAAGGGGTCTCATACCTTGAGAATTTTGTACCATTTTAGTACATTGCTTATTTCAAAATACGTACATTTATTTAAATAATTGCTGTTTGGAGGGTCTAAAATGATTCCTGTATAATTGTGCATCATTATATATCCTGGATGACCCAAAAGTAGGACCATTTTTGCATGTGTATAAGCTATCATGCTTCTTTTTTAATTGTGCTCCTAGCCTTTGCCATTATGCCCCTGTTTTATTTCTGTTCTATCTGTAGCTGCTCTTTACATGTTGAGGGTCACACTCTGGTTTTGGATGGCCTGCTGCAGGAGCTAGTGTTAGATGGTCACCTGAGTGGGTGGAGTTCCTCCTTTGGGGAGTCCAAGGAAAGAGCTTCAATGTTGGAGGTCTCCCGGTCCCGCAGAAGCATGTCTTTGACATCCCCATCCTTGGAGGAGGGGATCAGCTGGGTCTTGGAGGTGAAAATATCAAAGTCCTTGCCACTCACCGGGCTGCTGGCACCTTCCTTTCTTGCTAAGGGACTGGAAGGAGAAGGCAAGGAGACTGACTCCCAGCTTAGTCACGGGCAGTGAGGTGGCTCTGATGCTGGCCTTTTTCAGCCTCTTCTATACCAGGAGCCCCAGCCCACTCAGCTCCTCCCTTGACAATATGCTTAGGCCAAAGGACAGAGTACAACCCTAAACCATGCAGGTGGCAAGGAAGAGAACATTTTTTGTCCCTTTTATCAAAACAAGGAGTCCTCCCTTCAGCAGTCTCAATAGGAGACACCAGGAAAGAATAGGCTGTCTCCAGTTTGAAAGCATGTGGACCTGTGGGTTGGGCCACAGGCTCTCAGGAGTATCCTGGCAGCTGAGGTATAGTCACAGGCACCCCTGGGAAGGAGGGGCAGAGCCTATGACCTCATGTACTATGACCACACAGTAGCTACAGCATCCAGAGGAAGAGGGCCTCCCTTCCCCAGCCAAAGAAGCAGAGCCTGTGACCCCATAGTAGCTGAGATACCAGGGGGAAAAGAGAGACAGCATGTGTTCTCCCTTCCCCAGCCAAAGAGGGCCAGGTGCCAAACACGCTGAGCCACAGGAAGGTCTCTCACGTGAACTGCTCTTTCGGTGTCTTCTTGGTCTTGGATTTCTTCCCGGTTTTGGTAGAGAAAGAGGCATTCCCAAGTCCAAAGCCTTGTCCATCGGTCTCACCCACTAGGTGACCTTCAGCATCCACAAGCCCTGCCTAGATAGAGGCCAGCATAGGACCCAAAGTTAGATTAAAGATTTGGCCCCTTAGGGACCCAAGTATGTGTATGTATGTGTGTGTGTGTGTGTGTGTGTGTGTGTATGGTGTGTGTGTGTGTGTGTGTATATATATATATATATATTACATATATATATATATATATATATATATATATATATAGTATGTGTGTGTGTGTGTGTATATATATATATATACATATATATATATATATGCCAAATGCTCAGGTGGGGATGTTTAGCCCAAACCAAGATGTGGCTGTTGCTGCTGCTAGCTTCAAGCTGTCCCCAACAGAGCAATCTCTGACTCCTCCATGAAAGGTCCACTTTCCACATCAACTCCTTTCACTGGTCTGGTGAATCCTAAGGCTTGTTCCCAACCCATCTCCAAGCATTGGTCTTGTTTAATATTAGCCTTGTCTCCAAGTTTCAGAGATTATTTTGAATCATATATGGTTTATTCTTGCATGGGTCACCCCACATTCACCCTGGTGTTACCTTTATCTGTTCCAACCCTAGATTTGATTTAAAGGATGCTTACTAACTCTTGAAAGTTCTGGTGATAGAAAAATATGACAGGTGGTGTCAGCAAGAGCTAACTCTGCTTACCTTCTGGACAGCAGAAATGGCTGCAAAGTCATTTTTGTCTATGAGGGTATACTTCCTGCGCAAAGTAGACTCCACTTCCTGTTCTTGTTGGCTTGGGAGAGAAAGTGAGAGAATACCTTGTATCTGAAGCCACAATGAATCCTCTGGATCAAGAACCAAGTATGTACTGGAGTTAGAAGTCATTTGAGTATGGCCCCTTTTGAAGGAACCAGGCCCTCACTGTGAAACAGACCAGCTTCCATGCCCCTGACTCCCCAGTGCACACACCCATTGTCAAGTCCAAAACTCTGCAAGGCCCACCCTATGTGCCAGGCATATCTGCTCCAAGATGACTTTAACAAGGACTGTAAGTAAGCCCGCCTAGGGACCATGCTTCCCAACCTGGGTTCTGTCTCTTAACAGGCCCTCTGGAATCATGTGACCAGCTTCTGTGATACCACCTAGCATGAGCCACTCAGGCTACAGGTATGTGTGCACCCAAATAAACTGCAAATGCCTCCCAAGGTGGGGTGAGGGAGCAGGGAGTATTCATGGTGTCCTGCTTTGGCCAGGTTCAGGGCTGGCACTCCATGAAGACCTCCTGTCTAGTTGATGAACTCAGAAAAACATCTACCAGAGACCACCTCTTCTTTGAGTAGCCCTGGAATGGAAGGTTGTCCTTACACCTTTCCCCAGGGGAGGGGACAGGGAAGAGGATCTGAGAGCTCAGGGGCAGAGACTGTCGGGGACACCAGGGGCCTGGGCACACCAAGGACTCTGACCTGGCTCCTCACCCATGAGAGACAGGCAGTGTGCTTGAAAGCTGCATCCAAACCATGGGAAATGAAAACAGCAGCCTGATGAAGGAGTTGGATGGATAGGGGAAGGTCCCTTACCTCAGAACCACCCGGAACTGGCTGAACACTTCCTGGATCTGTCTGAGGTTAATTATCTGGAGGGAGGAGAGCAAGGCAGAGGTTAGACCTTGGCACCCCAGGACTGAAGCTGCTTATGTTAGAGAAACCAGGATCCCTGGGCTAACCCATTGACCATCTGTCTTGAAACAGCACATCTGCAAACAGCCTCTCAACAAAGCAGCAGTGCAAGCCCATCTCAACCTAATAGTTTTCAAACTAAGTATTTACTGAGGCTATAAAAATCACCTTTTCTAAATGAAAATCTCTATAAAATCAAAATGACTCTACTTGAAAATACTAAGAAAAAAATTTAATAAAATTTGTCCTCAGTTCTCCCCTGCTGCTTTTCTGTGTGAGTACAGACACATACACACACACCTGTGGCTGAGGAAGGCCGTCAGCCTCCCTCATGGTCCTATAGCCCACAAGCATTACCCTTGACCGAGGGTCAGTCTGGGGCTACCCTTGCTGGGAAGGCAAGAAGAGCCCACCCCTCAAATGTCCCAGCTGCCCACAGTTAACAGGATGGGATCTGCCCATGCAGCTCCCTGATGAAGGGTTTGCTGGCCTGCACAGTAAAAGTAGACTGCATTTTCCCCGAGGACCCCTCCCCATGTGGCTGGTGTCTCCCTTGTTGGCCCACTCCAGCACAGGCCCTGGGGGCTCATCCTTATAGATGGCAGCATGACCATCATCCTCTAACAGCGTCACTCCACTTGCCCAGCTCAGCTCATTGCAGCTCAGTTTCTCCCCACTGTGCAGGTGCAGCCACCCAAGTACATGAGGTGGAGTGTTTTGCTGAAATCCCTCAGCAAGGAGACAGCTGAGCTGGATTTGAGTCAGGGCAGCCTGGCTCCAGGGCCTGCTGTCCTCATACGCCTCTTTTTTTTTTTTTTTTAAGATTTATTTTATTGATTTTTGACAGAGAGAAACAGAGAGAGAGAGACAGAGAGAAGGGGGAGGGCCCAGAGCAGTCTCCATAGTTGACATTAGTTTTCCATACAGTTTCACTCCACAGGTGGGCACAGGGCTGCACAGGGCAGGAACTGGGCTGGTAGCCTCCCGCATAGGTCCCAGCAAGAACCGAACTGGGGGCACTCCCCAGTTCAGCACGTGGGTCCGCATGGGCCGGGGCCGGGATTCGATTGCCGGGACCGGGATTCGATCCTCAGTCCCCGGGGCTTCAAAGCGAGCGCTTAACCCACTGAGCCATCCCAGCTTTCCCTCATACGCCTCATGATGGAGCACCTCCCATGTGTTCAAGGCTGTTCACCATTCTGTGGGGAACCCACAGCCTCGTAACCCTAAATATGGGAACAGGCCTTGGTGAGCTAAAGGGACCCTGAGGCCAGACAAAGTTCCAGCACCACCCACCCTACACCCATTCAGTGTGGGATTCCAAGGCAGGCAAAGCACAAGTTGGGGTATGCCAGAGACAGGGAGGCCCAAGTCAGTTGGGTATGGGGGTCCTGAGGAAGGATTCCTTACGTCAATCTCGTCCAACGTCCCCTCCAGGTACCTCCGCACCTGGGAGTTGATCTCAGCAATCTGGATTTCATCCATGGGGTCATAGTTCACAAAGGTACGATTGGCCTTGGAGGAGGAGGATGAATATGTCCATAAGCCCAAAGCACTGGAGCACAAGTAGGGGCAGCAGGGGCCATTTTGAGGAGGTTGGGCAGAGGCCCTGGCTGCCCAAACCAGCTTCACCCCCTTCACCAGAAAGGGCCTGACTCACAGGCCAGGTGCTAGGGACAGTAGGTCAGGGAGGGATGGGAAGGCCACCCAACAGGGGCCTGCTACTTCAAGCCAGGGGTTTCTGCTGGTTGAGTCTTAGCAACCTCCAGGATGAGGCCCACAGGAAGGAGGTAGCTGCCTCTGTCTTGAGCCCCTTCTGGACCATGTGCATCAGGCAAGGCAGCCACCAAAGGATGTCTGTCCCCACCCTTGCCCATACTGGCCCCTTGCAGCTGCCCCACCACCACCACTCATCCCACCCCACTTCCACTGACCTTGACCCATTATGTTGTCTGCCTCCGCACTCCTACCTGCTAGGTCCCTGGTCCCCTACCCCTCACCCTCGGTACCTTGATCATCTGATACCCATGCCCACCAGGTCTCCCAGGTCTCCCAGCCCCTCTACCCCTACCCAATCCTTGTTCCCCCAGTCTCCCTGCCTACTTGGCCCCCTTACCCATCTGGCCCCTTGTCCACCACCACCCTCTGCCCATCCAGCATCCTTGCCCTGACCCTTCTGCCCCCTTGGGACCCTGATCCCAGTCCCTCTAGCTTTCTGGCCAACCCATCCCCTCTTGTAGCCCCTTACCAGGCTGTCATGGATGGCTAATTCCTGCTTGAGCAGTGCCAGCTCCTTCTCCAGGTTCTTGACCATTCTCTGTGAGGGAAGCATAGTTAGGGATAGGGAGGACAGTCAGATAATCCTGCCTCTTCCACCTGAAGCTCACCATTCCCCACCTGTTCCCAGACACCCTGGTCTTTCCTGGTAACCCATGGCGTGTGATCTTAGCATCAGGACAGTTCCCTCCCCACAGCTGACTTCCTCAACTGAGGTGAGTTTAAGATCTGAGGGGGGCCTCTGGTATTTCTGGCCTCTGCTGAGAATGAAAACAGTGAGCAGGGGCACACCTGGGACCACCTTAAAGCCCAACTCCCAAGAGCTCCCAGGATGTTTTCAGGGTCCCTGGGCGATGTCCTTTTCAGTGCAGCCAACACCTCCAGGATGCTTTCCATGCATGGCTGTATCTTCTACCCTCATCCTTCCCAACCAATGCACAGACGTATCACCATTCCCCACTGACAATCATGTGCATCTCCTCCCAATATTTTGCTGCTATAAACAATGCTGCAAGAACATTTTGGAAGCTGGGATAGCTCAACCGATTGAGTGCTTGCCTTGCAACATGGAGTCCGGGGATCAAATCCCAGCCCCAGCCCATGCAAACCCATACGCTGAACTGTGGCGCAACTGGTAACTGCCAAGTCCCAGCAGCTAAGGTTTTTGCCTCCCATTTCGGAGGACCCCAGTTCAGTTCCCACCCCACGTGGCCCCACATCTACTTGTGTGGGATGAAACTATGTCATAACGATGTACAACTATGGAAACTGCTGTGGGTCCTCCCTCCTCTCTCATGCCTTCTCTCAAAAAGTAAAAAAAAAAATCTTAAAAGGGGAAGCTGGGATCGCTTAGTGGGTTAAGTTGATTGAATCCCGGCCCTGGCCCATGCGGACCCATATGCTGAACTGTGGAGTGCCCCCAGTTTAGTTCTCACTGGGGTAAGACCCCAGTCCAGTTCCTGCCCTGTGCAGCCCTGTGCCCACCTGTGGAATGAAACTATGTGGAAAAACCAATGATTTGCAACTATGGAGACTGTTCGGGGTCCTCCTCCTTCTCTCTGTCTCTATCTCTCTCTGTCAAAAACAATAAAAATAAATCTTAAAAAAAAGAATTTTAGAACATCTTTGTCTTATATCACTGTATCCTTATAGGTTTCTGTAGGATAACACAGTGATCTTAAGGCACCACGGGATCTTCTCCCATTACCTCTTTCCTACCTCTCTCTGCAGCTCACTCTACTCCCACCAAATAGGCATACTCTTGCCTCTGCATTGCCTTGACCCCTCTGCCTGTGACACTTCTCTGAGGCATTTCCATGGCTCACTCCTCACCTACTTCAAAGTTTTGTTCAAAAGCTTCTAAATTAGGTGCATTTCAATCATTCTAGGTGAAACTGCAGTCCACCGTCCCCCACACCACTCTTTCAAAATCTTACTCTAATTTTTTTATAGCACATATCACCAACATACCCTAGAGCAGCACTCCTGGTAACCACTGCCCTATTCTTTCCTCTGTGAATTTGACTGTTAGGTTTTATATATATATATATATATGTGTGTGTGTGTGTGTGTGTGTATAAGTTGATCATGTTGTATTTTTATTTCTGGCTTATTTCATTTAGCATAATATCCTCCAGGTTCATCCATGTGTTCCCAAATGGCAGGATGTAGAATTGACCTATTTCTAATGTTAATTATGTCTATCTCTCTAACCCCTAGCAGACAACTCTTCAGAGAGAGATCTGTGTTACTGTTTGTACACTAATGCATCCCAGGTGCTTCAAAAAGTGCCCGGTACATAGTAGGTACTCCATAAATTTTAGACAAATGAGTAAACACGTTTATAGAAACAGAAATGCTAAATTATTTTACATTTGGTAGATTCTGTCTGAGTGCCTTTCACGTAAGCGGAACAAAGGATTTACACTGAGAACCTTTGCTGTGAACAGGGCCTCCTTTGGTTGTCAAAAAAATGGCCACTGGAGGGAGCCCCTGACAGCAGCCCCTGAAAGTGATGAGTCCTGGTGGCTCTGGCAATTCAGGGCACAAAGCCTGGTACTCAAGGCACAAGACCAGGGTCCATCCCGTCTCTGCCCCTCTGGGCAGCACCAAGATGGTCTCCTTCAGGTGGATTTCCTATTGGCCAGCCCCTGCCCATCCTCATCCCAGCTGAGGGTTCTCCGGTCTGGAATATACATCATGCCTCAGTGAAGAAAAGTCTGGCTGAGCTGCTGAGCATTGCCAATTGGGTGGTTCTGTCCATCATGGCATGGGAAGCCAGGCTTACACTTCTGGGTCAATCAGGTAATGTGGGTAAAGGGGCCATCTGCTCTCACAGGTCACCAGCCTCCAAGTCACACCCTGAGAGCGTGAGAGACATTTTTCCTAATGTCTGGCAGGTTTAGTGGCCTCAACTTGCCTTCTTCTACTAACTAAAGAGAAGCTGCTTAGAAACACAGGAGCAGCAGACCCCACAGAATAGGGTCTGACAGCATTTCCTGGATGGAATTAATGCCTTGGAAACAGCACAGACGCATGTAAATTCCCTGGTGGTCAGGTGCTTTCATTGTAAACATAATGAGGATAAGTCAGAGTTCTGCTTAAGTCCCAAGCAGACTGGGAGCAGCTCTCGGCCTGGGAAATTTCCCCATTGTGATCCCACTGCAACCTGAGGGTGTATTTCCTCCTGGCAGAGGAGGACACCCCAAGTCTCTCCCTGCTGCCTGTTCATGATGATGGCTCACATCCTTTATACCACCAATGCAGGGGCCAGGGCTCTTAATGACTGAGACTGTGGTGCTCAAAGCGTGGCCCCAGTACAGCAGCAACAGCATCACAGGGGAACTAATAAGAAATGCGAATCTTCGGGCCTCAGCCCAGAGTGATGGAACCAGGAACTCTGGGAATGGGTCCACAGACCTGTGGTTCAGCAAGCCCACAGGGTGACTCTAATGCCCACTGAAGTCTGAGAACCACTGCTCTAAGCTAAGCTCTGTTCCCTCCTCAACCTCCAAACCATGGTTAGGCCCACAGAGGTACAGGGACTGTCATTTTCCTTCAGGATATAGAATCTGGAAAGTTTAGTTTGTCACAAGTTTAGGGCATGTATTACTCCTATCTCTAGTAACTGTGATTCCAGATGCATCTTAAATTTTTAAACAGTATGCCTGGTCAGCCTGTCTTTTTTTAAAGATTTATTTTTATTGTTTTTGACAGAGAGACAGAGACAGAGAGAAGGGGGAGGGCCCAGAACAGTCTCCATAGTTGCACATCATTGGTTTTTCCACATAGTTTCATTCCACAGGTGGGCGCGGGGCTGCACAGGGCTGCACAGGGCAGGAATTGGGCCAGGGTCTCACCCCAGCAAGAACTGAACTGGGAGCACTCCCCAGTTCAGCATATGGGTCCACACGGGCTGGGGCCGGGATTCAATCCTCAGTCCCCGGGGCTGCAAAGTGAGCGCTTAACCCACTGAGCTGTCCTGGCTTCCCCTGGTCAGCCTAGCTTAAAGAAAAGCCAAATGATTGGTAAATGTATTTTCACTTTACTACATGTTGCCAAATGCTCACCAAAGTGGCTTGTGTCCACTGTACTCTGACCAGAAATCGGAAGGCATTCCTATCTTAGCCCATCCTCACCATCATTGGCATTATCAGGAACATTCTAATTTTTGCTAGGCCGAGGGTAAAATTCCACTAAGGTTTTAATTTGCATCTCCCCAATTAATAGTTATCCTGAGCATTCCCTCTGATTGGTCATCTCTGCAGGCTGGGAGGGATTGATTGCTCAGGCTAGGAGGAAAGAGGTTCTGTAGTGACATACCCAGACGAGCCTGAGAGGTGCTCCACACTGGTTCAGGAGCCCAGGGTATTCAGTGGCCTGACCTAGCTAGCCCTTTCATCTTTGTGGCAGCCCCAAGGGTGTCTCCAAGGACTCAGAAGACTGTGGCCTATTCCAGAGTGAAAAGGGACTGGCCCAGGATGGATGATGGCATCTTTGGTTGAGGCAAGAAGAGAAGCCAGGCGTGTGTGGCCCAGGCAGTGAACCCACACACCTTCCCCACAGCCTACCCATGAGACCCTTAGTACCTCAGCATTGTACTTTATGTTGATGGCAGGCTCAGTGGTGACCAGCTTCATCCTGCTGGCAAACCGCAATGAAGACAGCTGAAAACAGAGCAGACAGACCTCTATGTTTTGGGCCAATCACTTATGAGTATGTGCAAAACAGGTAAGAGGATTGACAAATCTGCGTAAAGGCATGCTCCAAAGTGGACTGCAGGGTCTCCTGGCCCCATGAATTGACACTGGTAGGGGAACCTACCTGAGTCCCTCTAGAAGGACAGCCAGCCAGGGGTAATTATGGCTGGAGTCCCATGAGGCAGCTGCATAAGCAGGTGCTTGGGAAACAGCCCTGACTTTACTGATGTTACGTGAGGGTGGGGGCTACTCCTTGGCCCCAAGATCCCAACTTCTTACCACACTGGGTTGACTGGAGGCCCTGAAACAGGGAAGAAATTAGAAACTTCTGGTTGACCCAGGGAGAGGACAGATAGGGTTCCTCTTTTGGGTGTATGGTGGCTAACAGATGTGCATCCTCAAACAGGTCTTGTTAACTTCTCTATAAAGTCGGTAGACCTGCCTCCCAGGATCCCTGGGAGACTGAGCAATCAGGTATGTGATGGGCTCTGGACAGAAGTGGCCCAGAGGAGCCCCTGCCGTTACAGCTGGAGCTGCTGCTGTGTGCAGTGAAGTCTGACTCTCCTGCTCCAAACGCAGCAACAGGAGTGATGACGCCTCCCCTGCTGTGGATACTCCCACACGTGCAGTGTCACTGCATAAAGCAGTGTGACCCATGATGGAAACCATTGGAAAGTTTTAAGACTGTGGAGAAAATCAATTCCATACCCCAATATGCTTTTGTCCCATACCCCTGAGGCCCCTCCAGTGGCACCTTGGGGCTCTGTGTGCTCAGTCCTAGGCATGGGTCCTAAATGCTATGGGCAGAAGCTTCTGGGAATGGCAGGTACTGGAGAGTTGCTTCCTGTGTGGTGACTTAAGAGGACAGAAGGCCTTCCACTATTCTGGAGAGCAGCTTTCTCAACAAGGCAGCCAGGAGGTCCAATGTTAATATGGCTTCTCTTGGGGTTCTGCCATGCTTTGTTATATCAAGACCAGAAGGTTCCTGAGGCCTTCCTCTGGGGATGCTGTCTGCATGTCAGCTGGAGCTCCCATCCTGAGCCTCCCAAGTCCCAGGGCACTGAGTGTATCGCAGGAGAACTGCAAGTGGGGATGGTCCCTAATGCATGAAGCTAGAAGGCCCTGCAAAAGCATCATGCCCTACAATGTCCCTGGAAAAGACCTAAGTGGATTGCCCTAAACATTTACACTGATAAATCAAAATGTCTAAGGAGAGCTTTCCAGACCTGTCTTCTTATGATGGCTGGTCCCTCTGAGGAAGGAGGGAGCCCCAGCTGGGTACCCAGCTGCCTGGGCTCACCTGTGTCAATGTCTCAGCCTATATTCTGGCCTCTGGTTCTAAGCTTCTCCCCTTCCCAGGTCACCTGTGTCCTGCTGCTGGGTTAATCACCCTGAGTCAAGACTCTGGCCATAGCCCTTTCTTACTCAAACATTGTGACAGCCCCAGCCACCTACAGGAGAACAGCCACAGCCTCAGCCTGGCCACTAGGGCCCATCCAACCTTTGCAGTTTCTTCTTCCTGTACTTCCTCAGCCCTCCTCTGCAGTTGCCAGATGTTCCTGGCATGGGTCACACCTTTGGGAACATCTCTGCTTCGCCCATCACCAAGCCAACTCAATGCCCACCTTCCTCATCTCAGCTTCAGGGACAATCCCCTCATCCTTTGATGGACTCCTCCACCTAGGCCTCTTATATTACTCAAGGTCATGGTTGGGAACTCTGAAGCCAAGGCCATGTATGACTCATCTCTACCCAGCTGCTCCCACCACCACCTTGTACATGGCCAATGCTTAATATCTGTCAGCTCACACCAGCCTTATAACCACAGCCTGGAACCATGGGTTATTTTCAAGATTTAAACATGTGTGATTACGAAGAACAAGGAATCAGCTTTCATTCTCAATTCCAGTTCACAGGAGCAACACCCCCAGGGAGCATGGTCTTTACCCACACAAAGCTGGCTCTCAGCCTCCTCTCCTTCCCCACGCCAAGCCTGCCTTGCCACGTTCTCAACACAGCATCTGCCCCTTGGTACTTGGTATCTGGTTCCTGGCTGGGCCCCCCTCATCAATTTTGGCTCAGACTCATCCTCTGGATCCCTCAACTCTTGATAATATATGGCTAGTGTGCCAGCTGAGCCAGCCCAGAGCCAGCCTTACTTACCCAGCCCTGCCACCCTGAGGAGGGAGACCAACATGGTCATATTGGCTGTCTTTACGTACCGTCTCTTCTAACTGGGCAGCCTCTCCATAGATGTTTGTCACAAGTACCATATTGCAATTTCCCCCTGCAGAAAGCAGGACACAGAAGGGTCATGAACCATGTGGGTTTTCTGTCAAGAGACTCCTTTGAGATTGGTGGGATCTGTTATGAACTAAATGTTTGTGTTTCCCCCCCAGATTCATATGTTGAAGTCCTAACTCCCAGAGTGATGGTATATGGAGGTGGGCCTTTAGAAGGTGATTAGGGTCAGGTAAGGCCACGAGAGTGAGGCCCCCAAGATGGGGTTAGTGCCTTTATAAGAAGAGGAAAAGACTAGATCTCTGTCTCTCTAGCCTCTCTCCCCCACACACACTCCCTCTCCTCCTTTTTCCCTCCCTCCCTCACTGCCATGTGAAGACAGTGAGAAAGCAGCCATCTACAAGCCAGAAAGAGTCCTCACCAGGAACCATCCCTGCCAGACTTTAATCTGGGACTTCCAGCCTCCAGAACAGTGAGAAATAAATGTTAAGTCACCCAGTGTGGCATTTTGCTATAGCAGCCAAAGATGACTAAGACAGAGTTTAAGAGTTTATACCCAAGCAGATATGAGGCTGGGAGCAAGGAGAAGGAGGAGAGGAAGGGAGGCCACCAGATGTACCTAAAAGAGGATCCAGGGGACAGCAGAGGATGGTTTACGGTCAGGCAGGGCAGGGGATGACTATATTCATAGTAGCGTTCAATGAATGATCAGATACTAACGGCTGTGTTATCAGTCCCAACACAAAAAGCCTGGGGACACAAGGGTGACAAAATAATAGCCCCTGCTCCTCTGTCAGGGAGGCTGTAGGTAAAGGGAAAATGTCACTGGAGAGGCCCTCCACCTAAAGTCCAGCCACACAGCAGGTGTTTGGATCTTCAAGGTGAAGGAGGATTCTGCCAGCTGGTTTAGGGACCAGGAGAAATGAGAAAGTGTTCCCAGTAAAGGTGAAAGCATTAAACAAAAGTTTTGAGGAGTGCTCGGCATGTTGTGGGGAAAGAAGAGGGCACTGTGCTTGATTCTGCCTTTTCAGGTATGTGTGAGGCCACCATGAAGAGGCTGTAGGTGAGTACATGCTGGCCGAAAAGGCATTTCCATCGCAAGCAGCAGATATGCAAAGGCCTGTCCTCCTCCCTGAATACCAACCACATGCTCACCTAATGAGTCCTTCAGGGCATGGGTGAGCTTGCACTGCCGGAAGGGGATGTGGTCCCTCTTCTGATCCCCCAGGGCAATGATGGCCTGTTCCAGGAATGACAGCGACTTGTTGATGTAGGTGGCTTCCTTCAGTACTCGGCCCTCAGACTACAAACCAAAGGTCAGTTCCACTTCAGACCAAGTAGAGAGGCTACCCTGCTAAGAACACTGCGGTTGGGAAAGCCAGGACGGCTCAGCGGGTTGAGCGCTCGCTTTGAGGCCCCGAGGACCGAGGATCGAATCCCGGCTCCGGCCCAGGCGGACCCACATGCTGAACTGGGGAGTTCCCACAGTTCGGTTCTCTAGCTGTCTCTGTCTCTGTCTCTCTCTCTATCTGTCAAAAGTAAAATAAAAATAAATATGCACTGAAGATAA
>PVKE010027302.1:0-21699 GCA_004027555.1 Craseonycteris thonglongyai | reverse complement strand
TCTTTGCTTTGTTGATGGTTTCCTTTGCAGTGCAGAAGCTTTTTAGCTTAATAAGGTCCCATTTGTTTATTTGTGCTTTTACTTCCCTTGCCATTGAGGTCAGATTCATAAAGTCCTCCCTGAATCCCAGGTCCATAAGTTTAGTGCCAATGTTTTCTTCTATGCAATTTATTGTTTCCTTTCTTATTTGGAGGTCTTTCATCCATTTTGAGTTAATTTTGGTATATGGTGAGAGATCGCAGTACACATTCAGCCTTTTGCATGTGGTTTTCCAGTTTTCCCAGCACCATTTGCTAAAGAGGCTTTCTTTTCCCCACTGTATATTTTTTGATCCTTTATCAAAAATAATCTGTCCATAAATTTGTGGGTTTATTTCTGGGTTTTCAATTCTATTCCATTGGTGAGGCTGTAGTCTTATACAGCGAGTATAGGCCTAAACCTATGTTTTAAATGTAAAATTAGGGGGTCGTCTTATACGCCCGGTCATCTTATACGCTGGAAAATACGGTAATCGCTACAACATAGTATTCTCTATAATTTAGTCATTTTCATACTCTTATATTTTGGTTCATTTGCTTTATTATGTTGAAAATTTTAATCCCCAAATGTTACAGATAGGAACAAGACTTGTTAAAATCAATCTAATTTGTACATGAGTTGTCAAGTTACTTTTCTTCCATTGTTCTTTTATACTATGTATATTAACCCCTTGACATACGAATTCAATGAAATTCTGTTAGATAAAAAAAAATACTGTTTATTTTTCAACTTAACATTTGCAGGTGCAGTATCCAGTATTGGAATCACATAATTTGTAAATTGTGATTCCAAACCTGGTACGTTTGGTAGCTATAAGTTGCACGTACCCCAGCCATCCTTTGAATTTCAAGTGACTCATCTAAGGATACATCTTCATCTGAAGTATATAATTGTTCAAGTTTATTTTTCAAATAATCTACCATAGTTTGCAAATATCAGTGTCTCTAATGTTGCTCTTTTTGACCAGTGTGTATCTATTTTAGATTTTTTTACTTACCACGTTATGATACATAATGAAAGGCAAGCTTTTATGTCATCATTTGTTACTGGAAACCAGTCCTTGTCCTTTTTCAAGTTCTGGTCCTTTATCTTTTACTTGTGGATCTGTTTGTTTCTATGGTTATCATTTCAAAAATATCATTTAGCATTGGTTTCAAAACACAAAGAGACATAGTATTTGCTCCTAGTGTTCACAGAGCTAAAGCATTTATACCAACAATTTGGGTACATGATTTTATATTTAGAATATTTTCTTTTTCTTCCCAATTCCATTCTTTATCTCCTGAATTATAATCATCACTGCATGATATATAGGTTTTGCACATTTATGATCATTATGTTGGATGAGGCTACCTTCACTTGAATTGGAATCTTCTGTTGAATAGTGAGCCATACGAATTTGTTGAATGGACAATCTCTCTGTTTTCACTCCTGTATCCCATTTGGCTTTCAGCGTCACTTTCGCACAAATTCAAAACACATCTTAAAGGGTTTATTTCTATAGTTCACATTTAGCACTACATATATATATGTAATTATGTCTTGATAATATTTTATAACTGCACTCAAAGCAAATCAAATCTGCACGTCTCTGAGACTGTCAGTGAATACAGTGGCTTAAGAAACACAAGATATCTGAGATCTCTTTGTATGTCAAGGGGTTAATATCATAGACAATATTTCTGAGATTTCATTCTCAAATAGTGATCAAATTGATTATTAGGTCATTTTTTGAGTTCTTTTATTATCCATTGGCATCAAAACATTTACATAATGTGCTGTTTGAAGTATGGACAGAATTTGCTAGAAAATCATTATATTTTCAGTGAGAAATGAAGGCTGAGAATACATGTGTTATGAAAGCAGTATTGTTAATCTTTTGTAATTTAGAAGATCTAATTTTTGAATGCACTAAACTGTACACATATAGAGTGATTTCCATTTCTTAATGATAACTTAAATTCTTTGAATTCAGGGGTCCCAAATCATGCTCTTCGTTGCCTAAGAGAGCTTCTTAATTTGTCTTCTTCTTCCATGCTCCTATATCAAAAGGAACTATGGCCCTCATGAGCATGTCTTTTCTTCTTACCATCCAACTAGATTTTGCATCCTTCAAGGGGCAAAATGGTTCTTCAGGGAAGAGAAAGTGACAAAAAAACCTTAGGTATTATGAAATGCTTTATGACTCTCTAAAGGGTCACATTATGTAAACAATGTATTAATACCTATGTATTAAAATTTCATAGCGTGGGCAGAGGTAATTGGGGGGGGGGGGGATGTCTAAAAAGTTTCCTGAGGAAAATAATAGTGGAAAAAAGTTTGTGAAATACCCAACTAGGTAGAAATTCTGGATACTGAAGAACTCAGGGCAAAAAAATACCTAGTAGGCCAGAGACGCTGAATAGCCCACAATAGAGATGACAGCACAGTCCCCATGCTTTGTGGGGCAGACCCAGACACAGGGAAGGAAAACATAACAGAATGGATTATTTCACTTCTGACATTTGGGAGTTTTGAGGCAGGAAGAAGGAAGAGGGCTAGGTTTATGTGCATGAAGAGGTGGAGAAGGATGGACAGAGGATGAAGCCATCCAGCTTTGAAAATCTGTATTCAGAAGGACTTTGAACAGTCTCTTTGATTGGACTCTTTTTATCCACTACTTAAAAATCGTATAAGGACATAGGAGTTACATTTAGAGGGAATACTAATTGAATAGAATTATAATAATAAAAGTACCTTATATTTGCATACCACTTTTTGGTATAATCTCTATTTGATCTTTATTGACAGAGAACGAGCAATCCAAGAGATGCGTCGACATGGTCTTCCCACACCAACCCTTAGTTCTACTCTGAGGTCTCCTTTACGTTCTTTGGAACATATAAACCGATAATTATCAGAAAGGTATGTGTGTGACACCAAGGACAAGCCAAACTAATCTGTGGTTATAAAATTCAGAAAGTAGTATTCTGAGTGTGGGGAGGGGAGATTGCCTGCTATGGTGGTCAGGGGAACATTCTAACCAACTTTGGTTGGAATAATGAAATGTTCTATTTCTTAGTGGTGATGGTTACATGGGTATATATGATTATAAAAACTCATTGAACTGAACATTTATGGCCCATGCATTTTATTGTACATAAATTATATCTCAGGGAAAAGCCGGGACGGCTCGGCGGGTTGAGCGCTCGCTTTGGGGCCATGAGGACCGGGGGTCGGGTCCCGGCTCCGGCCCAGGCGGGACCCACGTGCTGGGCTGGGGAGTTCCCACAGTTTGGTTCTCTAGCTGTCTCTGTCTCTGTCTCTCTATCTGTCAAAAAGTGAAATAGAAATGACTATGCACTGAAGACAAAAAGATAATTTCTCTCTATAAATGTGAAAAGATAAAAAAAAAAAAAAAAATTATATCTCAAAAAATAAGGTATAACAAAACATTAATGACAATGAGGTATCATAGGGCAATATTTGATAGAAGTATCAAATTCAAGGTACAAATAATAGATAGTAAAAGCATGAACAGAGAAACAGCAATGTATGTGACGCAATGAACTGAAAGTGACAGAAAGGGCAGATTGTTGGCGAATAATGGGGGAGAAAGGCATGAAAGGTAGAGTGGGATGTATAGAATTATTGAATGTGAAGCCAAATTAGAGATTGTAGAGTTTATTCTTTAAGTCAAAGGGAGACAGTGAAGATTCTCCTGTGTATAAGATGGATATATACAAGGGAGGGGTTAATTTGAAAGAACTGTTTCTGGTAGATTAACGGTATAGCTATAGTTGGGCCTTATTAGGGAGGGTAGAAACCAGAGGCAGGGAGATCAGAAAGATATGAAATGAATAGTAAAATCAGCTCAGAATCAGTATAATAATATTAAAGCTAGAACAGGTTTTTAAAAACAAATCATAATATACATACAGAAAAGTGTCATGTCATAGTACACAGCTCAGTGAATTTTTACAAACTAAACACACACAACTCTGTAACCTACACCCAGATTAAGAAAAAACATCTCTTGGGTTCCCTTCTGGTCATAAGTCCTGCTGTAAAAGTAACTATCCTAACTGTTAAAAGTATGTGTTTCTCTTGCCTGTTTTTGGACATTTTACAAATGAAATCATACATTTCTGGCTCCTTTTCCTCAACAGTGCATTTGTGAGATTTATGTTGTGTGTCCTTGTAGATTGTTCAGTCTTGTTGGTCCATAGTATTTTATTACGTGAACTTATCACAATCATTCTATTATTGATGGGTATTCGGTGATTTCCAATTCAGACCATTACAAATAGAGTTATGATTCACATTCTAGTACCTGTATGTTGGGGAACAGAGGGTACATTTCTTTTGGGTCTACACTTAGGGGTGAAATTGTCAGGTCACTGGACGTGCAGATGTTTGACAAGCTTGAGAAGTTTTGATAAAACAGTTTTCCAAAGTAATTGTAAAGAGCTAGGATGCATTTGACCAAAGAGGAGTCAAAGGATTTTCTGACATTGGAGATGGGAATGAATGGGAAAGAAGCTTGTCAGTCCCAGTGTTTGAAAGATAAGTGACTGGAAAATACAGGCTCGTTGACAAAAATAGTGAAGTGAGTTCTTTTAAAAGTCATGCATCTCTTTACTTGTTTTAATAGAAGTACAATGACTCAAATCCTCCTTATGAACGATAGCTATGTGCTGTTTTAACATACAGGTGCCCCCAGGGCTTATTGGTGTTTAAAGGGCCTGGATTTCAATGTTTCCTGATTGCTGTGCTTTTGCTTTTTGTGTGTTTGTTTGTTTGTTTGTTTTGTTTGAGTAAAATATTTTCTTTCATTTTGAGGACTTTTCAGTGCTGCCTGTAATCACTGTCATCACAACTTCTAACTGCTGTGTTAATTTGAATGTGATTAATTAGATGGAGGTTCAGTTTGTCATTATAAAGTCTCATAACAGTTGTGACAAACATTTTTCATGCTTGATTCACAGCTGCATTTTTATTTTTTCTAAATTTGAAACATTTATATTTATTAGTTGACCTTACATTGTTTCCTCTTCAAGAATTTTAGTCTTTTCTTTTAATTGTTAAATTTATTGGGGTGACATTGATTAGTAAAAATTATAGGTTCCTGGTATACAATTTTACATTACATTGTATATGCATTGCATTATGTGCTTACCACCCAGAGTCAGTTCTCTTTCCATCAGCATATATGTGATTCCCCCTCTCTATTCATCCAGCCCATCAGCCCTACTCTCCCACCCACCTTCCCCTCTTACTCTAAGGTAACCACTAAACTATTGACTGTATCCATGAGTTTTTGTTTCTTTGTTACTTTCTGTTTTATATTCCACCTGTAAGTGAAGTCATGTTTCTTAATTTTTTCAGTCTGACTGACTTTATTTAAAGATTTATTTTTGTTGTTTGTTTGTTTTTTTTGACAGACAGAGACAGAGAGACGCGGGAGGGCCCAGAGCAGTCTCCATAGTTGACAGCATTCATTTTTCATATAGTTTCACTCCACAGGGGGCACAGGCTGTGCAGGGCAGGCACTGGGCCAGGAGCCTCTCACATAGGCCCTGGCAAGAACTGAACTAGGTGCACATCCCACTTCAGCATGTGAGTCCGCCTGGGCCGGGCCCGGGGTTCCATCCTTGGGCTCCAGGGCTACAAAGCGAGTGCTTAACCCGCTTAGCCATCCCTTCTCTGACTGACTTCATTTAATACAATGGTGTCAAGGTCCATCCATGTCACAAATGGCTGTATTTTATCTTTTCTTATTGAGTAGTATTGCACTGTGTGAATATACTACAACTTCTTTATCCAGTCATCTATCAAAGAACACTTTGGTTGTTCCATGACTTGGCCACCATGAGCAGTGCTGTAATGAACCTTGGATAAAAGATATATAATATCTTTGCTAACTAAGCTTTTCAAGTTTTTTGGGTAGATATCCAGAAGAGGGATTGCTGGGTCATATGGCAATTCCATTCCTAGTTTTTTGAGGAATCTCAACACTGCCTTCCATAGTGGTTGTACCAATTTACATTGCCACCAGCAGTGTATAAGGGTTCCTTTTTGTCCACAGCCTCTCCAACACTTGTTACGTCTTGTCTTGTTGATTATAGCCATTCTAAGAGTGATATTTCATTGTGGTTTTAATTTGCTTTTCCCTAATTGCTAGTGATGTGGGGCATTTTTTAATGTATCTGTTGGCCATTTGTATGTCTTCATTGGAGAAGTGTCTGTTCAGGTCTTTGGCCCATTTTTCAATTGGACCATTTGTGTTTTTGTGGTTGAGTTTTTTATATATTATAGATCAGGAGTGGGCAAACTGCGACCCGCGGGCCGCATGCGGCCCACTACAGGTTTTTTTGCGGCCCACCAAGACATCACATTTTTATGATACAATTTATATCTTTTCTGAAATGCAAAGTTAACTAATAAATGCAATCATTTTAAAAGGTGTGACCCTCTGCTAGCCTTCGTTTCCAGAAAGCGACCCCCAAGCCAAAACAATTGCCCACCCCTGTTGCTAGATATTAGCTCCTTATCTGAGGTGTTTGCAAAATATTTTCTCCCATTTGTTTTCCTTTTTACTTTGTTGAGAGTTTCCTTTGATGTGCAGAAGCATTTTAGTTTGATATAGTCCCATGCATTTATTTTTGCTTTTACTTCTCTTGCCTGTGGAGTCAAGTTCATAAAGTGCTCTCTGAACCCAAGCTCTGTAATTTAGTACCAATGTTTTCTTCTATGCAAGTTACTGTTTTGGGTCTTATGTGGAGGTCTTTAATCCATTTTGAGTTAATTTTGGTATATGGTGACAGTTCACAGTCCAGTTTCATTCTTTTGCACGTGGTTTTCCAATTTTCCCAGCCCTATTGACTGAAGAGGCTTTCTTTTCTCCATTGTATATTTTTTGCTACTTTGTCAAAAATTATCTGTCCATACATTTGTGGGTTTATTTCTGGGTTTTCCATTCTGTTCCATTAGTCTGTATGTCTATTTTTCTGCCAATACAGAGCTTTTTTGATTATTGACACTTTGTAGTATAGATGGAGGTCAGGGAGTGTGATGCCTCCAGCCTTATTTTTTTTTTTGTAAGACTGCTTTGGCCGTTTGGGGCCTTGTGGTTTGATGTGAATCTGATAAAAAAACAAATTTTATTTCTCAAAAGAATGTCTGTGGGATTTTGATGGGAGTTGCATTAAATCTGTATAGTGCTTTGAGTTACATGGCCTTTTTAAGTATGTTGATTCTTCCAATCCATGAACATGGGATATCTTTCCATTTCTTTTATCTTCTTCAATTTCTTTAAATAGTGTCTTGTGTAGTTTTCCATGTAAAAATCTTTCATGTTCTTTGTTCAGTTATTCCTGAGTGTTTCATTCTTTTTGTTTTTGTCATTTCTTATTCTGAAGTTTCATTGTTCCTATATAAAAATGCTGTAGATTTTGTACATTGATTTTGTATCCTGCAACTTGACTGTATTCATTTATTAGTAGTAGTTTTCTGATGGAGTCTTTAGGGTTTTCAATATAAAGGATCATGTGATCTGAAAAAAGTGACAGTTTAACTTCTTCACTCTCAATTTAGATGTCTTTTAATTCTTTCTCCTGCCTAATGGCTCTAGCTAGAACCCTAGCACTATATTGAATAGCAGTGGTGACAGGGGACTTCCTGTCTTGTTCCTGATTTTAGAAGAAAAGGTTTAATTTTTTCCCCAATCAGTATGATGTTCACTGAGGGTTTGTCATATATGGCCTTTATTATGTTGAGGTACTTTCTTTTTATACCCACTTTATTAAGTGTTTTGATCATAAATGGATATTATATCTTGTCTAATACTTTTTCTGCCTCACTTGATACAATCATATGGTTTTTATCTTTTATTTAGTTAATATGGTATATCACAATGATCGATTTGTATATGTTGAACCATCCTTGTCCTCCTGGGATGAATCATACTTGATTGTGATGTATAATCTTTTTAATGCATTGTTGTATTCTATTTGTTAGTATTTTGTTGAGAGTTTTTGCATTGGTGGTCATCAGAGATATTCGTCTATAATTTTCTTTTATTTTGTGATGTCCTTAACAGGCTTTGGTATTAGGGTAAGAATGTTGGCCTCATAGAATGAGTTGGGAAGTATTGCCTCTTCTTCCATTTTTTGGAAAAGTTTGAGGAGGATTAAGTGTTAGTTTCTCTTTGAGTGCCTGGTAAAACTCGTTAGTGAGACCATCTGGTCCTGGATTGTTGTTTTGGGGGAGGTTTTGGATGATTGTTTCAATTTCCTTACTGTTGATTGTTCTTAGATTATCTAGTTCTTCTTGATTAGGTATAGGTAGTCTATATGTTTCTAAAAACTTGTCCATTTCTTCTAGGCTGCAAAATTTATTGGCATATAGGCCTTCATAGTATTCTTGTATTTCTGGGGTATCAGTTGTAATTTCCCCTCTTTCATTTCTAATTTGGATTATTTGTGTCTTCTCTTTTTCCCTTGGTGAGCCTAGCCAGGGATTTGTCAGTTTTATTATTTTTTTCAAAGAACCAGCTCTTTGTTGCATTAATTTTTTCTATTGTTTTTTTATTCTCTATTTCATTTAGGTCTGCTGTAATTTTTATTATTCCCTTCCTTCTGCTGACTTTGGTATATTTTTGGTTCTCTTTTTCTGGATCTTTAAGATGTGATATTAGGTTGTTTACTTGTGATTTTCCTTGTTTCTTGAGATAGGCCAGTAGTGACATAAATTTCTCTCTTATTACTGATTTTGCTGCATCCCAGTAATTTTGGTATGTTGTGTTTTCATTGTAATTTATTTCTATGTATTTTTTAATCTCTTCTTTCATTTCTTCTTTGATCCAGTCATTTTTAATAACATATTGTTTAATCTCCATATATATGTGGTTTTTCCTGCTTTCTTTTTTTAGTTGATCTCCACTTTCAAAGCTTTGTGATTAGTGATTTAAATCTTCTTAAATTTGCTGATAGCTTTGTGTCCCAGCATGTGGACAATCCTTAAGAATGTTTCATGTGCACTAGAAAAGAATGTTATACTCTTGTGTTATAGGATGAAATGTTCTGTAAATGTCTACTATGTCCAATTGCTGTAATGTATCATTTAAAGCTAATATTTCCTTATTTATTTTATGTTTGGATGATCTGTCCATGACTATCAAGGAGGTGTTTAGGTTCCCTATTATAATTGTGTTTTGGTCAGTTTCTCCTTTTAGATCTGTTAGTAATTGTTTTGTAAATTTTGGTGCTCCTTGGTTGGGGGCATATATATTAATGAGTGCCGTGTCTTTTTGTTTTATTGTCCCCTTTATCATTATAAAATGTCCATCTGTGTCTCTTATTATCTTTTTTTTTTTTTTTTTTTAGATTAATTGTTACTTTTTTTGACAGAGAGAGAGAAGGGGGAGGGCCCAGAGCAGTCTCCATAGTTGCACATCATTCGCTTTTCCACATAGTTTCATTCCACAGGTGGACGTGGAGCTGCGCAGGGCAGGAACTGGGCCGGGGTCTCACCCTGGTGAGAACCGAACTGGGGGCACTCCTCAGTTCAGCATATGGGTCCGCACATGCCAGGGCCAGGACTCGATCCTCGGTCCCCAGGGCTATAAAGCGAGCACTTAACCCACTGATCCATCCCAGCTTCCCCTCTTATTATCTTTTGTATCCCGAAGTCTGTTTTGTCAGATATAAGTATGGCTACACATGCTTTTCTCTGGATGCCATTTGCTTAAAGTATTATTTTCTACCCTTTCACTTTGAGACAGTGTTTGTCCTTGTGGCTGAGGTGTGTCTCCTAGAGGGATCATAGGGTTGGGTTTTGTTTTTTAACCCAGTTTGCTACTGTGTGTCTTTTTATTGGTGAGTTTAGTCCACTTACTTTTAGGGTGATGACTGATATATAAGAGTTTCCTATAACTATTTTATCTTTTGGTTTCTGGTAACTTTTTTTCAATTGCTACTTTGCTTCTTTATTTCCATTGGTTATTTTAATTTCATGGTATTTCTGTTTGCTTTTTCTTTCTTTTTTTTTCTGGTTATTTGTTTCAGTTCTTAATTCTTTTTGAGTGGTTACTATGAACTTCACTTAAAAGAAATATATGCAGTGGCTCATATATGCAGTTTCATATATGCAGTGGTTCCTTTTCTTAAGAATGTTTCTTATCTCCATTCTCTTTGGAAGTTTAAATCTTTACTTTCTTTGCTTTTATGTTTTTGTTGTCCCAGTTTATCCCTGTTTATCTTTACTTTTTGTTTTAGGTCCAGTAGCCTTCTTCAGTATTTCTTACAGTACCGGCCTTCTATTGGAAAAATCCTTCAGCTTCTGTATTTTTGATAAGGTTATTATTCCTCCTTCATATCTAAAGGATAACTTTGCTGGGTAGATGATTCTTGGCTGGTAATCTCGTTCCTTTAATATTTTGAATACTTCATCCCACTCCCTCCCGGCTTGTAGATTTTCTGTTGAGAAACCTGATGATAATGAAATAGGTTGTGGTGTTTTCTCCTGGCTACCTTGAGGATTCGTTCTTTGTCTTTGACCTTTGACATCTTCAGTATAATGTGCCTTGGAGAGGGTCTGCTAGGATTCAAATAGCTCGGGGTCCTGTTTCCTTCTTGAATGTGAGGATCCAGTTCTTTCCATAGATTTGGGAATTTCTCATCTATTTGTCTGAGCAAATTCTCAGTGCCCATCCCGTCCTCTTCTCACTCTGGAAAACCTATTATTCTTACTATGTTATTCTTTCTAATGGAGTCAGATAGTTCTCGTGGATATCTTTTTATTTATTTTTTTAACCCTTAGATCTGTCTCTTTTTCCTTCTGTGAAATTTCTGTCTTTGATTATACTGATTCTTTCCTCCGTCTGGTCAACTTTGCTTCCTGTGGTAGCTATTTCATTTTTCCTTTTTTTTTTTTTATTGTGTTGTTTATCTCAAGAATTTCTATTTGCTTCTTTTTAGTTTTAATTTTCTTTCTGAGATAACTTAGCTTGCTCTATGTACTCCGACAATTTTCTTTGATGTCTTTGAGTGTTTTCAGAATTGCAGTTTTGAATTCTCTGTCATTTAGCTCATATGTTTCTATATCTTCAAATTCCTTTTCTGGAGATGGTTTCTTTTCTTTCTGAGTCCCTTTGTTCACTAGGGTACTCGTTGCTATTGGAGCATTTCTGTTTCTGAGCATAAGAACTTTTCCCTTGGTAGATATGAAGATATTTTTCTTTAACTTTCTAATTGGTGTTTCTACAGTGTCTTACAATATTTTGTCTTGATTTTTTGGTTTTCTCACAATGGGAGACTTCCTAGAAGGTGGGCTTCTCTTTGACTCAGTCACCTTGGTCTCTGTACGCCTCCTCTTTGGGAAGATATGGTTGGAAATGGTATTCTGTGCCTCCAGGATCCCACTACAGTCAGAAGCTGCCACACCTGTGCTTCACAGTTTACGTGGATCCCTCTGCTGGCTTTATTTAGCAGGATAGTGGGGGTGGGGTTTGTTGGAAAAGGTACATGTCTTTTTGTGTCCCAGGGTAATAGCATCTTCCCAGCAGCAGCTCACTGAATGCAGGGTCCGGGTGGAGCTGGTGGGGTGAGATTTGGGAGAGAGCAAGGGGAAGCAGCCAGGTTCTGTGTCCAAGGCCACATAGTGCTCCGGCTGAGGCCCTACATCTTTGAGGGCCACTCTGCTCTTCGGCCACCAGCACTCTAGCCACCTGAACACCTGTTTCCTGGTGCAGTCACTGGCCTTATACTCTGCTGGCCCCTAGCTTCAGCCATCCAACCCATGCTCTGGCAGCCAGACCCACACTCTGGTCACCCGTGCCAATTTTTGGCAGTTGCCAGTGCCTCTCTTTGGCCTTCCGCACTGCACTGTGGCCACGTACAGGGCTACTCTCCCTGTGCTCCTGCCAAGGCATCACTACAGCCAGCTGCGTCCACTTTTGCCATCCACCCCGCATTCTGGCTGCCCACGCCTCCTTGTTTGTCCGTTCTAGGCCTTCAACGCACCCAGAGTCATTGTGCACCTAGACCCCTGCTCCCACACTCCCACCTCAGTCTCTCCTGTGCTGGTCTCTGGTTTGGTCTCTGGGTTGGTCACCGGGTAGGTCTCCAAGTACCCTCCGTGGCATGTTTACACATTGCTCCCTTCCCTTCTCTCTTTCTCACCTCCCATTCTTTGGCTTTATGTATTTTCTTGTGATGAGTGGGTCTCTCAGCTTAGGCTGTGTGTTGCTTATGGATTCTCTGGTTGGATTTCAGTTCAATTTGTTCTTTCCCAAAAAGATTTCAAGAGCTCCTCTTATGCTACCATCTTGATGACGTCTTCACAGCTGCATTTTAGATCAGGAGTGGTAAACTAGGGTCTGTGGGCCAAATAAACCCCACTACCTATTATTTTAAATTAAGCTTTATTGGAGCATAGCTACACCAATTTGTTTATATTTTGTGTGAGACTGCTTTTCTATGGTTGCAGCATTAAGTAGTTGTGACAGAGACCCTGTGGCCCACAAATGTAAAATATTCACTACCTAACCTTTTACACATCATGTAACCACTGGAAAATTCAACAGTATAACTGTGAGATAATAAGAGTAAAAATACACATAATTTCATAAGTTTTGAAAAGAGATTTGACTTTAAAGACTTCCTGAAATGGTCTTGGGGATTCCCAGGGATCCCCACACTATACTTTAGGCACCACTGATACAGAACACAGAGGATTCCAACAGTCTCTAAAACTGATGAATTAGAAAACCTTTTTTAATTGTGATAAAATATATGTAACATGAGGTTGGCCATCTTAGCTATTTTTAAGAGTACAATGGCATTAAATTCTCATTGTTGTGCAGACATCACCACTATTTCCAAAACTTTTTTATCACTTCAAATAGAAACTCTATATCCATTAAGTCAGGGGTCACCAACTGGTCCATGGCCTGTTAGGAACCGGGCCATACAGTGGGAGGTGGACTGTGGGCCAGTGAGTGAAGCTTCATCTATATTTACAGCATCTTCCCATCACTTACATTACCACCTGAGCTCTGCCTCCTGTCAGATCAGTAGGGGTATTAGACTATTTGTGTAATTATTTCATTATATATTACAATATAATAATAATAGAAATAAAGTGTGCAGCAAATTTAATGCACTTAAATCTTCCCAAAGCCATCTCCCCACCCCCAACTCCCACTCCCCTGTCCGTGAAAAAATTGTCTTCCAGGAAACCAGTCCCTGGTGCCAAAAAGGTTGGGGACCGTTGCATTATTGATAACTCCAATTTCCTGACCTCACTACCCCAGCCCCTGCTAATCTCTAACCTACTTTTCTGTCTCCATGAATTTGCCTGTTTAGGTTTTCATGTTAAGTGAAATCATAAAGTATTTGTCCTTTTGTGCCTGGTTTATTTCACTTCAGATAATACTTTATGTCTTATCTATGTCATAGCATGTATTAAAACTTCATTCGTTTTTATGCCTGGATAATATTCCCTTGTATATTTATATCACATTTTGTTTAGCCATTCATCAGTTGATGAACACCTGGGTTGTTTTCACCTCTTAGCTATTTTGAATAATGTTGCTTTGAACATTGGTCTACAATTATCTATTCTAGTCCCTGTTTTCAAATTTTCTGGTAGTACCTAGAAGTAGAGTTGCTAGATGATATGGTAATTCTACTTCTTGAGTACCAGCCAGACTTTTTCAGCATAGCTGTACCATTTTACATTTTCACCAGCAATGTAAGTGTTCCGGTTTTCCAAGTCCTTGTCAATACTTGTTATTTTTCCATTTTTTAATTATAGCAATATAGTAGATGTGAATTAGAAAACTTCTACAACCATTAGCAAATTCCCAGAGTATACTAATGATGTTATTAATTGGTAACCTATTTTTATTCATACTTTCTAAATATTGTCATCAAAACTAATTTTAAGGGATTTCCCCACAAGTACTTAGAAAGGAATATGAAATGTTGATATCAGTTCATATTTAGTGTCTCAAATAGTTAAAATATATAATCCAACTTTCTTTTTTACTTTTTTGACTACTGTACTAATACTTGCTCACTGAAAAAAAACATTAAATACAATATATAAGTATAAAGAAGGAAATCAGTCAAATGTTTTTTATACTTTTTGTGATAAAATATGCATAACATTAAATTTATCATTTTAACTATTTTTAAGTGTACCTTTTTCTAGCAGTTAGTACATTCACATGTTGTACACAAATGATTTCTACCATCCATCTTTAGAACTTTTTTATCTTTAACTGAAACTCTGTGCCCATTAAATACTAAGTCCCCATTCGCATTTGGCAGCCACCATTACAATTTTGGTTTATATGAATCTAACTACTTTGTGTACCTCAGATAACCATTTATACCTACCGGTACAACATTCATACAACATTTGTCTTTTTGTGATTGGCTTATTTCACTTAGCATAATGTTTTTATAGCCCATCCTTGTTGGAGCATATGTCAGAATTTCCTTTTTTAGGCTAAATCATATTATATTGTATGTATATACCACATTTTCTTATCCATTCATATTCATCCATTGATGAACACCTGGGTTGCTGTGATTAAAATGCTGCTATGAACATGGCTATACAAATCAAAATCATTTTTAATGCTACAACCCAGAGAAAATAGTAATTAGCCTTTTCGTATTCTAAAGTAATTTTATAAAAAAAATACATACACATGCATAAATGTACATAATTCTAATAGAGATTATCCTCAAAATAATTTTTATTTTTGTTTTGTTTTGTTTTCCCTTTAATATTTTTATCATTTATTCATATCATTAAAAACATTAAAAACATTTTCAAAAATACCAGTTTATAATAGTGACCTAATGGTTTATTATGTGGATATACTGTGATTTAGTTAATCATTCTCCTCTTATGGGACAGCTAGCTCTTGTAATGTTTTACATCAGTATTGGAAAACAGCTGATTATTTCTTCTGAAATATGTCTTCATAGGTATAGAAAAATTTCTCTTAATGTTTTTATTGTGGGATTTTTCATGTTTTAAGGTGTGTGTGTTTTATTAGAATGATTGGATGGCACATAAGGTGAAAATATTAGAAAAATATTTGACATACTATTTTAAGACTCAGACAATATAATTTTCAGTACTTGTGTATGATTTTATTAAACTGAGAGATTATCCCTTGTATTGAGTGATTTTTCTCAATTAACATGTTATTCTATTTTCTTCACTATGAGTTATTCTTAAAGATTTATTTTTATTGTTTTTGACAGAGAGAGAGAGAGAGAGATACAGAGACAGAGAGAAGGGGAAGGCCCCAGAACAGTCTCCATAGTTGCACTGTGTTATTCTTTTACTCCTTATATATTATACTTTGGTAGTTTGAGGGGAATATCTTTTTGAAGTGTAGAACAGTACTTCTTAACTATTAAATATAACTTGATTGTAGGCAAAGGTTTTATTAGAGACTACAATTTGCAATTAAAACATTACTGAATTTCATTGTTTTGTGAATGTACTGAGTAATTTTATCATTTCTCTCTTATCCCACTTTTTCCCTCCTCTCTTTTTCAGAATGATGACTTTCAATGAGTTGGCTATATGGATTTTTTAAAGGACGGGTATATTTGAAATACTTGTTCCTGAAAATCATGAACATTGACACAGATTCTACCTCTATCAACTTTTATCTAAATCAATGAATATTTATGTAAAAAATTTGGTTTAATAGAACTGTATCTATGTGTATATTTCATATATATGATAGCACAAAGTATGTGTTAATAGTGCTAATTGATGTTCTATCTGTATATTTATTATTCCTGACTTAAATTTCTCCTCAAACTATGTTATACTGTGAATTAATGTAATGTATTTTTCTTATTATGCTTTAATAATCTTTTTTAATGAGCCATGATATATGTATATAAATATTCTTACAGTACTTGTTTTTAAAGTGTTTTTAGTTTTCATGCCTGTGCTTATAACCCATGTCTTTAACACTTTCATAAAGGATTATCAACTTTGATGCTCTGCTGTCACACTTAACTTTTTTCTTCTAATTATAAAATTACTTAACAATTTACTGTCTGTCACTGACAGGAATATATTCAGGTTTATTTGTATAATAGCAGAAGTCTTACTAAAATAATGATTAGCATATAAAATTTGTTAATGCCAATGAAGAACTGTGAAAGGAAGATTCATTTATATATTATATACAATATTATATTATTTCAGCTATCACATGGGCTCTTTACATAATACAAATACATCACATACTCTAAATTTTATCAGAAACTAAAATCTATTTAGAATTTTATAGAACAATAGAACAGAAATTTGAAACTTTTCTTTTTTCAGTAAATAAAATTCTTCATTGTATTAATCTAAAATTTTAGAGTATATGGGGTAAATACAGTAAAAACATTTTGTTAAAATTCCAGTATATATTTCATAATAACAGGTTTTTGTTTCTAAACCTTATAATTTATCATTCTTCCAAAACAGTACATACACACTGAACTATGGCCTATGAAATAGAAAATAACTTTCTACAATTTTCAAAGTTGTAATTTTAAAGAATTTAGATATATACATATATTAATTGAAAAAAACTATTACAAAATAGAATATCAGGTACAAAAACTAATCGTGTTTAAGCCATACACATTTGTAGAAAATCCTCTTAATAGATTTCATAATGATTAAAAGTACTTAAAAACTAACATAGGAGAATGGAAGGCCAATTTATGATTCGTTTTGTTTCCGCCTCTGGTTTAGTAAAGTGGAGTTTGTGCATGTTCATTTGTGTGTATCTGGGAGTAGGCAGTGCTCTTTTTCTAAAACTAATATGCCTTATATGTTCAGTTTATACCCTTTGCAATAATTCAGTATATTTGGTGTGATGTGGCTTACTTTACCACCATCTTTGTAATTTTATGTATTCCATATCCTTTGTGTGAATTCATCTATTATAGCAAAATACAAGAGAAATGGGACTGTTTCCAATATCACATGGAAAATCTTTTAATAAATATATGTAAATAAAAAGTATTTGTTCCCACCTTTTCCCCCAAAGCAATAGCAAGACAAATCCTGTTAGGTATTTTATTTTTAATGATTTATATAATTAAAAATTGTATACTTTGTCATAAATGTTGTAACCATGATACTATAATTTCTTTAATTGGTTTTATCTTAAAATACTGAATGTTACAAACATTTATAGATTTTTTTATTTGTTTTAAATAATTCTAAATTATGGAGATTGACATGTATTTGCCAATAAACTTTCCAATATATTTTCTGTTTCTCAGAAATAGTTTTTAAAAATAAGTTGACCTATATGCTTAACTCTAAAATTAAGTACAGTTTATTCAATTAAATTTTATCATGGTGAGATACGGGGAAATCTTTTAATTTAGTTTTTAAAAAGTGCCAGGCACTTTTTTCCTAATGATTTTATTTCTGATTAGTTCAAAATATAAGAAATGAAGTCACGGTTTCTGTTTGAAATTCATCTACAGAATCATTAAACCATCGTGTGTGTGTGTGTGTGTGTGTGTGTATACATTTTTCTCTCTCAAATGCATTTTGAAACTTAATTATTAACCATGCCACCTATTACCTCACATTATTACAGATTATCACACAACTGCTCATACCCCTCTCCCCAGTGCTTAGAAGGTTTTAGTACTTGGTTGACTGTCTCTCTACCATTATTTCTGTCTTTTTATGTCATTATCCTCTTGAAACAGTGGTTATTGAACAGGACTGCACATTGCAGTTACCTTTTAATGAAAGACTGATTTCTTAAACTTGCACCAGTTCAAATAAATGAGACTCTGGGAGTGAGGTGAGAGCTCTAGTTGTTGTTGAAGGTTCTCTAGATGATTCTAATATACAGCAAAGATTTTAAATGCAAACTTGAGAAACTGGCCCACCAAATTGATTCCTATAGCTTGTAGCATCCTATTCACCCCTCTTTCTAGGACACTATTTCTTATGCCTATCCCAACAATTCTTTGACTACCAGAATCTCCAATTGATTTCATTACCTATCCCTTGTCTAGAAGTCTATCACTCTCCCTTCTTTATCTTCTAGAGCATAGATAACACTGTCATATACTCTTAAATTCTCTTGTCCCTCTGAATTGAAAATTCAAATCTCTTTATATTTAACTATTTGAATTACTCTGCATTTGTGCCTAAGCAGCTGAATGCACATGGATGGAGAAAAGAACAACCATGCTGAGCCTTTTCACTTGAAATTTATGTCCCTGAAAATCAAGAGCCCACAGTAGTGGGACAGTGCTAATAACATTTTTCTAGTTGATTCACATATAATCTCTCCCCAACAAATACTTTACAACTTCTCAGACCTCGTACCACCCCATCTTTCTCAGCTTGTTTCTTTATTCAAACACACAAAAAAAGGGAACAATGAAAAAAGGACTTTCTTACTCTTCAAATCTATTAAATTCCTTCTCTCGTATTACTATCGATGAACTATCTCTACCAGCTAGCTATTCCATGTAGTTGTGACCAGTATTCCCTGTACGACTCAAGACTGCTGCAATTAACCCCACGTTCCTGAATCACTTGCTCAACTGGCTTATCCCCACCTGCATACATACCTCCCATATTTAATCTCTAATTTTAAAAACCTTCCCAAATTCTACTGTTCCATTCTTTGCACCCTTTGTAGTAAAAATTCCTTGAAAAGTTAGTTATACTCACATGATCCCTACTTTGCACCCGCCTTTTCTTCTTGCACTATTCCAATCATGATTTATCCCCATTACTTCAAATCATTCTAGACAAGGCACCAACAACCCCATCATGTGTGCTTTATTTCCACTAATAACCTTTTTCATACCTTATATGTCCACTTAGTGCTTTTTTCTTACATTTTGTTCATATTTGATACTGTTTCAACCGCCCTTTGAGGAATTATGGGTATAGATATAGCTTAAAATAAATTAGTGCACTAAAGATAAGATGGAGGACTTCTTCCAGAAGGTATCAGAAAGAGATTGAAAGTGGAAAATAATAAATACTCATGAAGGATATGTGTAGGGGTGCCAACATCCAGTTAATGAGAATTAAAAGAAATTAGGAGGTATATAAAATATTTTAGGAAATAATGGAGGTAAAGTTCCCCAAATCAAAGAAAGATACAGCTTGGGGGATTTATTAAAAGGGTTCACAGAAAGCTAAGTAGAGAAGGAAAAACCCACATTTAGACACAATATCAAAGACAAGGAGAGAAATAAATGCTTCAGATAGAAAACAGATCACTTAAAAGGGAACAACGATCAGATTTACATTTGTGGACTGAATGTGTCCCTCCCCCACCCCCAACCCCATTTTCTTTGTGGAAACCCCACTCTCCAATGTGATTATATTAGGAGGCGGGGCTTTGGGGGGATAATTAGGTCATGAGGGTGGAGCCTTCATGAATGGGAATAGTGCCCTTGCTAAAAGATACCCCAGAAGCTCTCTCACCTGGTCTGCTATGTGGGGCTACAACAGAAATCAGCAGTCTGCTACTGAATAGAGTGCTCTCACCAGTACTCAACCATGCTGACACCTTCATCTCAGAATTCCGGCCTCCAGAACTGAAAAGTCTATGGTTTATAAGCTACCCAATCAATGGCTGTCCAGATAGGCTAAGGCAGCATTAAATGCAATAACTACACTGAAAATGAGAGCAACATACTTAGTATTTTTAGAATACTGAAAGAAAGGGGTGTTAAACCTATTATTTTGTAGCTAACTGTGCTGTAATGTCCAAAAATGTAATAAAAATGTTCTTAGGCATACAGACTCTCAAAAAATTTGTCAAGGGAAGATCCACAATGAAAACACTTTGGGAGGAAGTTATTAATTAGATAAGTATACAAGTAGGAGATGCTACATGAGATGTGTGAATTGAAGATAAATAGCTTGGTTAAGTCTACAAGGTCTGGCAACAAAGTTTGTGAATTTACCACTGTGCACTTAACGTGGGTGACACTGCAAACAACTCAGTAAGGTTTCACAACCTTAGTATATTAGTGTCTCACAGTTGTGTTCGTTTCAATGTGTGGTGGTATCTTACTGAGTGGCGTTCATTATTGTTGCGTGTTTTTGTGTGCTGTCCTGAGAATGTCAGAGCTTGAATTAGAACAACGAACAAACATTCAATTTCTTATTAAACTTAGCAAAAGTGGAAGTGAAATCAGGGATGTATTAGTCCAAGTTGATGAGGATAATGTCATGATGAAAATGGCAGAGTGCAAATTGATTAAACATTTTTTCTGATGAACAGAGTTCAGGATGGCCAGTAACGAGCAAAACTGAGGAAAACATCGCAAAAATTCACTGAATTGTACATCAGAGTTGTTGGCTGACTGTGAGAAACATAGCAGACCAAGTAAACATTGATAGAAAAACAGTCAGGAAAATCTTCACTGAAAATCTTGGCATGAGAAGAAATGTGCAGAAATGGTTCCAAAGGAGCTCACTAATTAACAAAACCAAAGGAGAGTGAAAGTTTGCCAGGACCACTTTGGAGAGGCAAGACAATGTTTTGGGCCATGTTATCACTGTTGATAAAACATAGATATACAAAATGATCCTGATATACAGCATGATCCTGAACCAAAGTGTCAAAGTGCACAATGGAAGTTAACCAGTTCTTCATGACCAAAAGTTTCTCAGTCCAAATTAAGAGTCAAAATGATGTCATTTTGATATCAGAGGGATTGTTCATTATGAATTTGTACCAACTGAACAAATGTCAACCAAGATGGCTATTGGAAGTGCTAAAAAGCTACGTGAAACATTGAGATGAAAATGACCTGCACTTTTAACCAACAACTTATGGCTCTGCATCACAACAATACTATCTTAGACGGCACTGTCTGTGAGAAAGTTTTTAGGCAGTACACAAAAAACTATTGGAACACTCTCCCTACCCACCTTATCTAGCCCACAATGATTTTCTCCTTATGTGAAGATAAAGAAAATATGGAAAGAACATTTTGATGGCATTCAGGACAACGGGTAACGTGACAATGGCTATGATGGCCATTAAGGAAAAGAGTTCCAAAATTGTTTTGAAGGGTGGACTAGGCACTGGGGTTGCTGCATAGCTTCCCAAGGGAGGGTACTTCAAGGTGACTATAGTGATAGTCAGCAATGAGGTATGTAGCACTTTTTCTAGGATGAGTTTGGTAACTAATTGTCAGACCTATATGCGTATACCTGTATAAAACTTGATACCCAACTAAGAATGCACATTTTTAAAATCATACCTCTTACATTAAAAAAATAGTCCATACAGTAGACTCAAATTCAAAAGGCTTAAGTTATATAACTCATTTCTCTGGCATTGAGGCATAAAATAATAATAAAATGATAGAAAAAACTTTCATGTGTTTGACAAGTAAAAATTTTCTAAATTGCCTTTGGTGAAGATGAAAATCATAAAGAATGAAATAATTTAGATGGATAATTAAGTGAAAATAAAACCACTAGAATCAAAATTATGGGACACAAAGTCAATAATTAGAGGAAAACCTATAACGTTAAATATGCTAATTAAGAAATAAAAACTGGGGAAAGCCGGGACGGCTCAGCGGGTTGAGCGCTCGCTTTGAGGCCATGAGGACCGAGGAT
>PVKE010027301.1:0-21696 GCA_004027555.1 Craseonycteris thonglongyai | reverse complement strand
ACACAGGGTAGAGGGTGGGAGGAAGAAAGGGAGAGAGAGAGAGAGAAAGAGAGAGAGAGAGAAGGAGGTAGATGCTTGGAGAAATTAAGAAGTGTTTGGGGTCAAATACTTTTTACAAAGGCGGGGTTTCCTGAAAAGGGGAGGGAACCGAAGGAGACCTCAGTGACATGATAGTCAGAGGCATTGCTCTTTGTCATGTGGCCTCTGAGGGAGCCCCAAGGCTGCTGGTCCTCAGGGCAGTGTGCTTATGGCTGGCCAGGGTCAGCCGTGTCCTCAATGGATGCCAGGGAGCTCTTCAAGCACTGAGGTCTTGGCCCAGTGCCAGGGTCTTCTGAGCAGATCCCACTGCCACTTAGAAGGAAACGAAGACCTAGTAAAAGTAGCTAACACTATATGACCCTTACCAGGGGCCACATATTAGCTTACAGTTAATATAACTAATCCTATGACACAACTATTATTAGTATTCTCATATCAAAGATGAGGAAAGTGAGGCCCAGGGAAGTTCAGTAACTTGTCCCAGGCAGACTGGCTCCAGAGCCGTCTCTGGCCACACACTCCTGCTTCTCGGTAGCGCCTGAAGTCCTCCTGGTCAGATCCTGCCTTTCCCATCCACTCCCAGCAAGAGTCCCTGAGGCCCTCTTCCCAGACAGAGTCTCAGCCCAGCTCATTGTCCAAGCCTGGCCTGATCAGAAATGTCCAGAGCCTCAGCCTCTAAGAATAGTCTCATTAGGATGAGTAACCACAGCAATAGGAACTACTGTTTACGGAGCACTCTGTATGCGCCACGCCTTTTACTGAGCACTTAATAACAAATCTTCATCACACATGTACAAGGTAGGTATTCTCATCTTCATTTTCAGCTAACAAAAATGAGGCTCAAGGAGATACGTTACTTGTCCAAGGTCATGGGACATGTGGGTGGTAGAGCCTTTCTCTGAACCTTCACACAGTGCTGCTCATGGCTTTCTACCCAAAGGTGTTCATGGCCGTGGGAGGTCTTGGGCAGTGGGGTCTCCTGAATAGGGCCGTACATTTTGGAGTCAGACACACCTGAGATTAAATTCTATGTCAGTATTTGTGTGATTTGGGAGCGCTACTTAACCTCTCGGAACCTCAGTCTCCTCTTCTGTAAACTGGATCTAATTCTACTGTCCTCATCTGGCGTTATTTTGAGAGCAAAAGAGATAATGCTGGATTTACTAAATTTTAGGCATTTATATACTGCCTTTGTGATTTTCACCATTTTAATGAATAGCTAAGAATAGAGGACAACTAAAGATTCATAATTCTTAAAGTAAAAAAATATTTTACATCGGTAGCTTTAAAATGATCTGGCATTATAATCAACAGTACATATACCATAGAAAATGTTGACATATTGTACTAGCGTGACTAGGTCAAAGCACACAGCATTGAATGGTAGTCATTCTTCTGCCCCTCTGCTTTCTCCTTGTCCTTCTTTTGGTGGCCATTATTGTTCCTGCCCCTGCAATGTGGTGATCTTGAAGGCCACAAACTCCAAGTGGCTTAGCTGCAAGATGAAGGAGAGGTGCACCCTGTATCAGACCATGCTATGTGTGAGAAATAAGCCTGTATTATTGCATTGTTATGGTAACTAGTGTTAGTTATTCTGATTGATACAAACTGCAATGAGGAGTGAGTAAATGCAATAACGCAATGAGGAATTTCTAGAACTCTTACATGAAGAGCTGCGGAAAAAGGTGAGACTTCGAGGTAAAACTCACTTGCCTTGGATGCCAATGGGCCAGGACATTTTGGAAAAGTTTTTTTTTTAAAGATTTATTTTATTGTTTTTGACAGAGAGAGATAGAGAGAGACGGAGAGAAGGGGAGGGCCCAGAGCAGTCTCCATAGTTGTACGTCATCAGGTTTCAACATAGTTTTGTTCCACACAGGTGGGTGGGGGCCTCCCAGGGTGGGAACTGGGCTGGGAGTGGGAGGCACACCCCCTCATGCCAGGGGCCAAACCGGGGGTGGGGTGGGGGCGAGAACCAAACTGGGGGCCTCCCACACGGGAAGCACACCCTAGTTCAGAATATGGGTCCACACAGGCCGGGTCCAGGATTTGATCCTTGCTCTCTGGGGCGGCAAAGCGAACACTTAACCCACTGAGCCATCCCAGCTTCCCTTGAAAAAGTTTTAAAGATTAGGATAAATCAACCCCACTCACTCCTTTAATTTAGAAGATGCCCATTTGTCCATTTATAAGGATAAATGTTATGGTCAAATGCAGGCAAATATTCTTTTTATCTGGTCAGCAAATTATGAACTTTGAGTAAAGCCACAAAGGAAGTTAATCACTAGCAAAAGGCTTGTTGGTGTGCCTGTAACTGGGACAAGACAACGTTGCTGGCTGTGATGGCAAGTTGGTTTAATGATTGTGCCCATAGCCTGAGGTCTGAGGCCCAGTTCTGGCACTTATCAGCTGTGAACATCTGGACACTGCACTTCGCTTATCTGAACCCCAGCTTTCTCATTCAGTAAAGGGCAGTGATGAGAGCAGCTGCCTCTTCATCACTGTTTTGTATCACAGTGGACATCCGTTCCCACTCGGGCAGCAGCTTCTTTTTTTGCTTAACTCAAGGCAGAAACAGTAGTGTTGACTCTCTGGGTTCTCTGATAATTCGTGAGTTCAGGCCTATTTGCACAGGCACAGCTTTCAGCAAATGGCCACCCTAGCTGGGTGCTATGTCGTGGAGGCCTCACAAAGCACAATTTTGAAGAATTAATAGTGAATATAGGTGAGAAGGTGGGCAGTCCTGATTAAGAAAAGGATGAAGGAAAGGCAAGCAGTAGGGCAAAGGGTGGACACACTTAGTTAGGAAACAAGAATATACAAAAGCTCATTATCAATTGGGGAAGAAATTGGTAGGACTGTTCAGGAGAAAAACTTACATTTTCAATGAGGAAGCAATTACTGGGCTAACTCAATTGTAGATGAAGGGTCACTACTAAGGGTTTTTGTTTGTGGTAATGGATATCTGGGAAAATTTGTGTTTATATTTCCTTGGTAGAAATAGAATGGATTGCATCAGTAGAAACAGAAGATCCTGTTTTGGTCAGCTTGGTACTAGGCAAAGCAAGGATAACTCAGAAATAATAACAGGGTTGACTTTTCTGCAACCACAAGAGGGAGACAGAAACTGGTATGGAGTTTAGAGGGAGTTTGTGCAGAGACAGTTATCAGAGACCTTTTGGGGAGGAGGTTTGGTGTAGTTAAAGGGAAATGTGCCCAGGCCGTGTGCTGGAGCCTTCATGAGCACAACAGCTGCCCGTGGGGATGCTCACTATTTGTCCCCAATATCATTCACCAACGATGGTCCTTTCCCAAGAGTTAGAATCAGAACCAACATTGGCAGTTAACCAGATGATACAATATTAGCAAAGAAGTTCAGCTGCATTCATGCATGATCTATACAGACATCAGGGCTGGGGACGTCCTCCTATGGGACTTGCAGAGGCAGTGGGAAGGACAAGATGTAGAAGTCGCAGGTTGGGGAAGAGTTCTGTGACAGACATCATGGCAATCTGCAGTCACCCTGGGCAGGGTGAGCAAGGCTGTGTGAGAGCAAACTCGCTCTAATATACATTGCACTTTGTAAGGAGAAAGCACCATGTAGGGAAACTATTAACTACTGTTGAGAAAGAAAGGAAATCCAGGAGCTAAAAAAAATCACAGCTATCATAGCAAATGACATCAGGCCTCTCTACTTTTGGAAAGGACATAAACACGTGCAGGGGAGGAATGCACTTAATGAAAAGAGATTGGAGAATAGCAGGAAATTACAAATCACAACAGGAATAGAATGAGAATCCCACTGCTCCTTGTCAGAGTCTTCAGTAAACAGCAGATGTATGGATGATAGATGGATAACTTGAAAAAGGAACTTAGTTCTGATCCATGGTGTCTTTAATATTGCCAATTTCATGCAAAAACTCTTGGGGGCTGCAGCTAGCATTGAGGTCACAGTACCTCTTTCTGCAAGACAAAAAGAAGCAACATAAGCCAGATTGCTTCAGCAAAACTGAATTGTTTCAGTGGTTTGCTTGTGTTTGTAGAGAAGAGGAATTAGAAGTATTGTATAGATGCAAGAGGCTGGGGTTCTGCCTTTTAATAAACTGGATTCAAGCCTGATCTGTGTTTTTACTAAGTATGTGACCTTGAATCATTTCCTAAAACCCTTAAATCTCAGTTCCTGAATTTTTAAAATAGAGATAGCAATATATAACTGTCCTTCCTACTTACCTCATTTGTAGTTGGAAATATTAAATTAGGTGAGGTATGTGAAATTGCTTGGTAAACTGAAAAAAATTCTTATCTGCACTTTTATTGTAAGAGCAATGACCATGGTTGACCTGGATGCCATATTATCAAGGACAAATGTAAGCAGCGGCTTCCAAGAGCACAGTGACAGTTCTTTATTATATTTCCCATTAAAATTCTTCTTGTATATCTGGCTTTGGGAAAACGAATTATTTTAGTTAGTTGATAAACTTGTACTGAAATTCTGAAAATACCACATTGTTGAGACAAAAGACAAAAACTCGTTGGAGCCTGTCTTCACCCCACATTTGGCTTGGGGAAGATGCTCATAATTATTATAAAACATATAAGACTCAGAAAGTGTTTTAATTTACCTCACCTATGGTTAGGATAGTCAATAAAGTCAGCAGGGGATGCTGGAATGGCTCAGTGGGTTGAATGCTTGCTTTGCAACCCTGGAGTCCGAGGATCAAATCCTGACACCGGCCTGTATGGACTCATGCTGAAATGAGGTGTGCTCCAGTTCAGTTCTTGCTGGGGCCCATGCGAGAGGTCCTTGGCACAGTTCCCGCCCTGTGCAGCCCCACACACACCTATGAAATGAAACTATGTCGAAAATAATGATGTAATACAACTATGGAGACTGATCTGGGCCCTCTCCCTTCTCTTTGTCTCTGTCTGTCTGTCTCTCTCTGTCACAAAAAGGAGTACATAAAAGTAAAGTCAGCACAGGGTTTTGAAAGACCCTTTAAGATACTGACGAGTGAGATACTTGATTGAGTTACAGAATAAATTCAGTCCAGAATCCAAGGCCTGAGAATAAGGTTCAACTTATTTCAGAAAATTCAACTCTCCTAGTTTGACTGTGTTAGCCACCTTGTACTGCAACAAACTCATTTCTCCTTTGCAGTTAGTTACAATCCTGCATTTTATGGGGCTTAACATTAAACTGGAACATTCTTGGTAAGAACATGAGAGCTTTTCAGGGAGAAAAATTTTGATAATGAGATGCTGACATCACTCACTTTTGAGGCAAGATATTTCAGTCAGTGGCATCTCTCTAACTAGGATAACAAAATGTGCAATTTTAAGTTGAGAAAAAAGAGTGGCACAGATTCCTTACTAAGTTTCAAAGTACTGGGACACAGGCAAGTGTTTTTCAGCTTGCATATGCTTTGCAACTCCTAGATGGAACCATCACCTACCCAGTGTGATGCAGAACTGACAGCTGTCCTTGGGGGTAAGGGCAGCCCTGGTAGCTGCCTGACACAAAGTACTTTATACCGTACTGGAAATGCATTTACCCATTCATTCATTCTACAGATACTTATTATGTAGTATCTATATACCAGACACTTTGCTAGCCTCTATAACAGATATAAATTTTTATGAGCTATAAATTCTGCTCTCAAGATGTTTATAGGCCATGTATTCTTGCTCTAAATTATTTAAAAAAATTTTTTTTACCTTTTTATTATTATATTTTATTGTTAAATTTAATGGGATGACATTGGTTGGTAACAATTAGACAGTTTCCCGATGTACAAGTCCACATCACATCACCCATGCGAATTATTTTTTAATGGCCGTAAGTAGACATAAACATTCTTTAAAATATTGAGGTTAAATTCAGTAACAGAAAATGAACCATTTTGAAGTAAAAAATTCAGTGACATTTAGTACATACACAATAATGTACAACCAGTCAGGCTCCAAATCATTTTTATCATACCAAAATAAAACCTCTTACTCAACTCCTCCTTCCTTCAACCCTAGGCAACTTCTAATCTGCTTTCTGTCTCTATGTATTTACCTATTCTGAAGATGAGGGGGGACCCAACCACCCCCCCCAGAATTATCTTCTGGAGGGTGGGTCCCTTGTAGTACAGGCTTCCCTGCTAGGTGAGTGTTCTAGGAGCCCATCTGCATCGGCGCACCCGCTGGTGTTGTGAGAGGCTGCGTTCGACTTCAACGAAAAAAATTTTTTTTTTTGGCAGATTCTTTCGATGTGTTTTGCCCATTCCACGATGGGTGACTTATATGAACAATGTGGCATGACAATCCACCTGCACACAATGCACTGAGTGTTTAGCAGTTTTTGATCTGAAATGGCATGACCTTCATGCCTCACCCTCCCTAGTCACCTAATCTAGCCCCAAGCAAGTTTTTTTGTTTGTTTCCTTGGATGTAAAAAGTTCTCAAATGAAAATAAAAATGTTTCACTGATGTTGAAGATGTGAAACAAACAAATGGTAGAAACACTACAAGGCATCAAAATCAACAGGTTCAAAACCATTTTGAGCTGTGGAAAAAACATCTTGATAGGTATTATATTGCATCAAAAACAGTACTTTGAAGGTGATTGAAGTTAAATATGTAGAATAAATATATAATTTTATATAGATTCTGTTTTTTGGGGCCCCTACTCATATTTCATATTAATAAAATCATACACTATGTGACCTTTTGTGTTTGATCTGCATTATTGTAGCCTGTATCAGTACTTCATGCCTTTTTATAGCCAAACAATATTGCATTGTATATGTACAATACAATTCGTTTTCCATTCATTCATTTGGTGGTCTTTTGGGAGTTTTCATCTTTCAGCTTTTGTGAATAATTAACTATGAATATTTGTGTACAAGGATTTGAGTACTGTTTTCAATTTTTTGGGTATATGCCTAGGGATGGAATTGCTGAATCATACAGTAATTCTATGTTTAAATTTTTGAGGAGCCACCAAACTGTTTTCCACAATGACTGTATCATTTTACATTTCACCAGTCATGTACAAGTTTTCCAATTTCTTCACTTCATCACCAACACTTGTTATTCTTGTTATTTTCCACTTCTTTGAATATAGTCATCTGAGTGGATGTGAGGTAGTATCTCGTGTGGCTTTGATTTGCATTTCCTCAATGGCTAAGGATATTCAGCATCTTTTCATGTGATGTTAAGCATTTTTACAAGGTGACCAAGATACCTATGAGGAAGGATGTCAGGTTGTCTGAAAGACGTTACCACCTTTACCCCTGGAGGGGAGTGGGGCCTGAGATCATGGAGCAGAATACTAGCACAGTTTGGTAAGAGGAGAGGGGGAGGAGAAAGAGGGGCCTAAGGGCAGGCCTGGGGCTCTGCTTGAATTGGGGGAAGGGGCACAGCCTGTGTAAGAGCATTTAGGAGAGGAGACACTCAGGCAACCAGGGGATGGACTAGGGTTTTGTGTTTTGATGAGTTTGCTAGGATAGCAAAAGTAGCTTGTGTGATCCCAGAGAGGAAAGTGAGGGTGGTCAGGACTAGCCTCTCGATTCCATAAATTCTCTAAGAGTGACTACTCCACTGATGAATGGATAAATGCCTACACTGTGCAGGAAGTCTGGGACCCTGCACTGGGCATTAGGGACCTCCCTGCCCGGGAGCACAAGCTGCACAGCCTTTGGTTGAGGTCAGAGAGCTGAAGGCGCTCTGAGAACATGGAGAATGCCCCCCAGGCTCTGAGGTGGTACAAGCCTCATCTTGAAAACCACAATTTGGGGATATATAAAATGACCTTTTTTTTTTTTTTTTTTTTTTTTTTTTTGGCACAGAGACAGATAGAGAGAGAGAGAGAGAAGGAGGAGGTCCCAGAACAGTCTCCACAGTTGTACATCATCAATTTTCGACATGATTTTGTTCCACACAGGTGGGTGGGGGCTGTGTAGGGCAAGAACTGGTCTGGGGGTCTCCCACATAGAAAGCACACTCCAGTTCAGCATAGGGGTCCACCTGGGCCAGGGCCGGGATTCAAACCTCGGTCCCCAGAGCTGCAAAGTGAACATGTAACCCACTTAGTCATACTGGCTTCACCCTTGTTTTGTTGATTGTAACCATTCTAGCAGGTGTGAGGTGGTATCTCACTGTGGTTTTGATTTGCATTTCCCTAATAGATAGTGAAATTGAGCATTTTTTCATATATCTGTTGGCCATTTGTATGTCTTCGTGGGAGAAGTGTCTGTTCAGGGCTTCTGCCCATTTTTAAAAAATCGGATTGTTTGTTTTTCTGTTGTTTGGTTTTATGAGTTCTTTATATATTTTAGATATTAGCCCCTTATCGAGACATTGTTTGCAGATATTTTCTCCCATTCAGTTGGTTGCTTACTTGCTTTATTGATGGTTTCTTTTGCCACGCAGAAGCTTTTTAGTTTGATATAGTCCCATTTATTTATTCTTGCTATTTCTACCCTTGCTTTTGAGGTCAAGTTCACAAACTCCTCCCTGAACCCATGGCCTATAAGTTCAGTACCAATATTTTGTTCTATGCAATTTATTGTTTAGGGTCTTATGTGGAGGTCTTTGATCCATTTTGAGTTAATTTTGGTACATGGTGACAGTTCACAGTCCAGATTCATTCTTTTGCATGTGGCTTTCCAATTTTCCCAGCACCATTTACTAAAGAGGCTTTCTTTTCTCCATTGTGTATTTTTTGCTCCTTTGTCAAAAATTATCTGTCCATATGTTTGTGAGTTTATTTCTGGGTTTTTGATTCTGTTCCATTGGCTTGTGTGTATGTTTTTCTGCCAGTACCAAACTGTTTTGATTTTCAAGTATTTGTAGCATAGGTTGAAGTCAGGGAGTGTGATGCCTCTAGCCTTATTCTTTTGTTCATGGAATTGCTTTGGCAACTAGGGGTCTTTTGTGGTGCCACACAAATCTGATGATTTTTGGGGTCTATGGGAAAATAATCATATTCTTGAAACAAAGCTACTCTGCTCAAATAGTTAAGTTGTTTTAATTATATTTTCATGCCAAGATTTTGTTTCTTGCTCCAGGTGCACTCAATGAGAGATAATTGGTGTAATTTCTTCTTGATTCCTGTTATGCTTTATACTTAATGCAATTTTAAAAGGAAGATTTTAACAGAGTATTGATTATCTAGGTCTAAAATCCCTTACACGTTGTTTTCCTCCATTTGTTTCTATTTTATTTTGTCAATATTTGTGTTAAACAATCTGCATTGACTTTAATGAGGACATGTTATCCAGCGACCTTTCACAAATAAATGAGGATGTGCCAGAGTAAAAAGGAATCTTCTGCCAAACGTTTCTTGGCTGACTTACCCACTCAACCAACTGGCATCAGCACTGTTCTCTTATTTTCAACAACAGAAATGGCAGCATGTAAGAGGGAAGGGGGCCTCACTAATTAAACAAGGAGACCAAGTCATTTGTTTTAGATACCCCATAGCTCAGGGGCTCTGTGTTGTTAAGTATGTTCTATCCAACAATTTGTGAGGTCTTTGGGTGAGATACCAAACTTACTGCATGCACTAAACCCCAAAAGTAAGCAGGAGAAAAAACTTTGCTTCCTTGACCTTCTGAGGTTCAGACCAGCAGGAAATAGGGTAAGGTTACTTTCCCATGGTAGAGAGGATAAAATATGTATTGTCTTCAAGGTGCAGAGCTTGTCTTTAATTTGCATTCATGTTTTTTTATTCACTTGTGTGTTGTACACATTTTATTATGTGCTATCTGCAGGTGTAGCCAGAGAACAACTCAGCTGCATGTGTGTGTTGAGGGGAGAAGTAGGCAGGGAAGGAGGATGAAGTGAAGGCTGGTCCTAGGGTCTACCTAGCAGAGGAGCCAAAAGATGTTTGCCACCCAGGAGCCTCATTCAAGCCCACCCATGTCAACATTCTCTAGATTTACCAATGAACTTTATCCTTCTTCTTTTATCTATCTTATTTTTTCTCTCTTATTCATGTAAAAGGAGAAATAGAGGACAGAAGAAGAGGATTGGGTGGGAAGAGATAGTTCTGAATCATACATTTCATGGTCCTGGTTGCTGCTATGTAGTTTTTGGTTGTCACCACTTTTAAAGCAGGCAGATAAGTTGATAAATAATAACTATGGTAATAAAACCTTAGCAGAATTTTGCATAACAGGAATTCTAAACCTCTGTCCCATAGATTATTCTTTAATTTTATAAAAGTTTATGTTAATAGTAAAAGTATCAAATAGACAGACATAGGTAAGAAAAAAAACCTCATCATTGCCATTCTCCATTCTCCTTTTCTCATAGTAATCATTGCAAAGTCTCTTTTAGAAAAATACATATTTGATTGTTTTATACAAATGGGATCATACTTTACACACTGGTAAGTGACTTAATTTTTTCAGTCATAGTTTTGACATCTTTCCAAATCTGTGTATATAAATATAAATATACAGGTAAGATGACTATATACTTTATCCAATAAAGACACTGGTTGAGTGACAGGGCATGCTATTACTAATTCAATGGGACAATAGGTAAGAACTGAAAGTATTCTGGGTGAATTAGAATATTTGGTCACACTATCACTCATGGTTTGAGGCCAATATCTCTGCCAGTTTCTCTGGACATTGCAATGTTTTCAAAAGGATAAAGAGGTGGAGGAATCCATCAGAGAACAAGAACTATAGATATTTTCATCATGTAAAGCTGTGGAAAGCTTTGGCTAAAACGACTGACACTGACTGCCAAACTCTAGCAGGCTGACATTACAATGTTTGCCTTCTAGTTATATGAATGGGAAATTGGGGGAAGGTGTTATAAGGAGAACACATTCTTTTTTTTAAATGTTTATTTATTTATTTTTATTGTTTTTTGACAGAGAGAGAGAATATATACAGAGACAGAGACAGAGAGAGAACTGAACTGGGGGAGCTCCCAGTTCAGTACATGGGTCTGCACGGGCCGGGGCCGGGATTCGATCCCTGGTCCCCGGCGCTGCAAAGTGAGCACTTAACCCACTGAGCCATCCCGGCTTCCCTGAGAACACATTCTTTATAAAAGATATGACTGTCTCAATAATGTCAGCAAGGCAGCAAGATAGACCAGAGAACGAACAAAATCTTCTTCAAGGACATGGGACTGGCAAGAGTAAATGAGTGGATTTGGGGCTTTTGCTGATTCTGTTTCTATGTAACTTTAAGGCTACCCTGCAGATGACAGTTGACTTCTCATATCTCATGTAAAGAGTTTTATACAGACTGAGGAGCTTGGGGGCTTGGATTGGGAAGATTAATACTTGTGGTATTCTCAAGCTTGAGCGATTTCCTTAGGGCATTTTGATTCTCTGTTGAGTTGCGCTTTGTGTTTCAATTAATGTAAAGACAGAGTTGGGCTTGGGGTGTTTTCTTTGACAGAGAAGCAGCTGTGAGATACTTGGTGATCAGAAGTCAGAGGAGCCCAGATCTCCAGTGATGGGAACTCTCATGGGCAGGACGACATGATATAACGTTCAAAGAAAAGGTTGGGGTGTCACCAATCTCTGATGCAGCAGCTTGTTTTTTCCCTCTAGCTATGTGGAAATAATTAATTTCATTTTTATGTGACTTACACTTATAGTTTCGCATTTCTAATGGGATATTTTCCAAATTCACGTTACCAAGCCAGGGGGCTTCACATCTGCAAATCCCTCTTATAGAGTCTACCTATCCCTGTGTTCTTTTTTGTTTGATCTTTGTCAGATGATAATTTTATCATCTACTAGAGATCCTCTTCTAACTCTGTAAATAAAAGGGATGACTTCAAATATACTAAATTCAAAATTTGAGTGTGATTGGGAAGCCAGGATGACTCAGCAGGTTGAGCGCTCATCTTGCAGCCCTGGGGACCAAGAATCTGGTCCTGACCCCGGCCTGTGCAGACCCACCCATGTGCTGAACTGGGGTGTGGCCCCAGTTTGGTTCTCGCTGGGGTGAACTTTCCATGTGGCAGGCCCCCGGTCTGGCCCCCATCTTGCGGAGGTGAGGGCCTCTCATGTGCCCTTGGCCTGGTTCCTGCCCTGCATGGACAACTCCCGCCCCCTGCCCACCTTGAAAACTGATGACTACAACTGTGGAGATTGCTCTGGGTCCTCCCCATTCTTTCTGTTTCTCTCTGTCTCTGTCCCTCTCTCTCTCTGTCAAAAACAATAAAATACATTAAAATAAATCTTAAAAAATTTTGAGTATGATGATGTAGAAAGTATGGATAAAAGTATTGGAAGGTTATTTTTCTCATGTGTAGATATCTAACCAGATACGGGTGTCATGTGACTGTCCATGAAACTGGATACCACCAGTGAGGTGTTCTAGAAGGACCATTGCACTGGAATCAAGTGGACTGAAGTTCTGAGTCTGGTTCTGACACTGATCTACTGTGTATCTGGATCAAGGCTCTGGGCTTCAGTTTGATCCTCTGTAAAATGGGACAGGTGGCAACAGCTGATCTGCAGCATTCCCTTCAGGTATAGCATTTCCTATGACACTTATAGAATGAAAAAAGTCACAAAAATTCTTCAGATTCAATTTTTTTTTTTCCTTTTTGTCCCTAATTACCATGTCAGATGTTCCCTGAAGGATGCCCATTTTGGGTCCATTACTGTTTCTTCCATCGTGGTCTTGACAAGCAACATTAGAGTGAGGAAGGAACAGATTAAGAGATTGCCTTTTAAACATTAGTGGAGAGTCACTCCCAAATATCCCGCATACTGTCCTGCCCCTGAAATCTGAATTCCATCCGCAGGTGTTTGCTGCAGACAAGGCACCTGCACTCGATTAATATACATATGCCTTGGGAGAGGCAAGACATTAAGCTTGTTTCAGCTTAATTAGAATGCATTTATCTGGGTTTTCCTAATGAGCTGACTGACTGGAGGAAGAAAGAGAAGATGGGAACTTTTTTACAGGGCAGAGGAGTGAGTGATATATAAAAAAATCTGACAATGCCTGGGGTTTGCACCTGGGGGGAGTCTGAGAGACACTGAGAAGCTGGGGTGGGGGTAGAGGGAGGTTCTTGGCACACTGGAATGGCGGGAAGTGGTGGGCAGCAGTGAATAAGGAAGTCAGTGGACAGCAAGGGCCCTGCAGAACTAATGGCCTCACAGTGAATTTCCCTTCACCTGGGTCTGTCCACGTGCAGCTCCTTCTTGCTCAGTGAGCACTGGAGACAGAGAAGGGAGGAAAAAGGAGTGCACTGTAATAACCTGTGGCTCCCTTCTTTCTCCTACCTCCTCCAGAATACCTTTGTTTTCATTTTGCCTGAGTTTTGGATCTGTAGTTAGAGTTGAGAAGGAAATGTTCTTCATGGAGAGTTTTGTTAACAGCATCAGTTTGGGAGAGAAAGATTTTTTTGGTCTTTTTTTTTTTTAGAGATGAAGAAAGAATACGGTAAATCGTCCCCCATTTCTTTGTAAAGCACTCTGCCTCATAAGATTCTCAGAATGGTAAGTGCTGCAGTTTCTTTCTGAAAGACCTTATTTTTGTTAAAGCAGAAAAAAAAAAAAACCCCACTGAGAATCTCTGTCAGTGTTACTCATGGTCACCCTTAAGCTCCCATGAGAATGCAGGGTTGGAGGTGCATGCTGGAAAATTCACTTTTCTTCAGTGCTATGCTGGCTGGGTTGGGGGAGGGGGCATTATTTATTTGATGTGTGTCTTTGCTTCATGCTGTTCTGATATTTTATAATGTGGATTTCTTTTGGTGAAAGTGGATGATACAGTGTCTTTTCTTGCTTCAATAATCCATGTTTTTTAACTCTATAGGCAACTATAATGTAGATCTGATAGTGATGAAGTGGCTAAGAAAGTTTGGTGAAAGTGGCATATATCAAATCGCTGTGTTTCCTATAGAAGTGGTAGCTGTGAGAGGATTCTGAAAGGGTTGGATGCAAAAGTGATGAACACATCTCAACAGTTACAGCTTTTAGACTTATTTCCTGGATGGTAATGATTTTTTTTCCTTGTTGGTGAACTTGATCCCACCAAACGGATGCCATGTTAAAGATAAAACGTTTCTGACACTGTTTTGCTTTGTTTGTGCTCTTCTTTCATCTTGTGTATTAGGCTCCCTACTTAGCTTTTGTTGGTTATGGGTGAGGGTGAGTTCACAGTTTTTCTGTGGTATTATAATGGAGTAGACCAGTTATCAGCTAAAAGTTTCCTGTCTTAGATCATGAATTTAAATATAAAACCTAAAATTTAGAAAGTTTTTAGAAAAAAACAGTGTAGGAGGACATATTGGGTCTCTGGGGCTAGAAAAAAAGTTCTTAGTGTTGACATCAAAAGCGTGTTCTGTAATAAGAAAATTTGATAAATTGGACTTAATCAAATTAAAAAATGTTTGTTCTGTGATTCTGTTAAGAGAATAAATGACAAGCAATAAACTGGGAGTTAATATTTGCAAACCACATATTCACCAAAGAAATAGTATCTAGAATATATTTTTTAAAACCCTTAAAGTTCAACAGTTAAAAAAAAAAAAGAAAAAGAAATCCAAATAATTCAACTGGAACATGGGCAACAGACTTGAAGAGACATTTCTACCAAAGAGATATACAGAGGCAGAGAAACCCATGAAAAGATGTTCAACATAATTAGTCATTAAGGAAATGCAAACTATAACCTCAATGATATATCACTACATACCTACCAGAATTGCTAAAATAAAAAAATACCAACAACCACCAAATGTTGGTGAAGCTGTAGAGAAACCAAATCATGTATTGGCAGGAACGTAAAATGGAACAGCTACTCTGGAAAACAGTTTGGCAATTTCTTAAAAAAAACACAAAAACTAACTAAACATTTAACAACAATACAACCCAGCAATTGCACCACTAAACACTTATCCCAGAGAATTAAAGAGTTAGTCTCACACAAACACCTGTGCATAAATGTTTATAACCCTTTTATTTATAATTGCCAAAACAAGTCCTTCAGTGGGTGAATGATTAAACAAACTGGTACATCCATGCCATAGAATACAACTTAGCCAAAAACTAACAAACAAACAAACAAAAACAAAACAAACATTAAAGACAACAACAACAACAAAAACAAACTATGTATGTACACAACAACCTGGAAGATTCTCCAGAGAATTATGCTTAGTGAAAAGAGCCAATTGCAAAAGTATACATACAGCATGATACAGAAATGACAAAATTATAGAGATGGAGAACAGATTAGCAGCTGTCAAAGGTTAAGAAGTTCATGAAGAAGAAGGCAGGAAGGAAGTGCTGTGGTTAGAAAAGGGCAACAATGAGAGAGCCTTGAATTGATGGAATTGTTTAGTATCTTGACTATATCAATGTCAATATCCTGGTTGTGATGTTGTACTGCAGTTTTGCAAAATGTCACTCTTGGGAGAAACTGGGCAAAGGATGCAAGAACTCTCTTGGTTTTATTTCTTACAACTGCATGTGAATCTACAACTGTTTTCAAATAAAAACTTGAAAAAACTACAACATCTAATAAGACATACAAAGGGGGCAAAAGTCTTCCAGACAAAGATAACCAGCCAGGAATTCTGGAGGTGAGACAGAGATCAAGTGGTTCCAAATCATGATGCCTTTTGAACCGCCAGGAGGGGCCTCTGGTTACCAACCAGCTCCTTTGAGAAGGAAGGAATTATGCATGTGAGTCAGTTTAAAATGTAGCCTTACCCCCCAAAGCAGGCATTATTAGGACCAAGTGCTAATAGCTACCTCTCTTCCAGGGGGTTTGTGCTTCCCACAGAAACAGGACAGCTTGCAGAAAGGCAATGCCTCAATCCACTTAGCCAGACCTTTAACTGTAATGCTGCTGGGGTGCCCTTTGGAGGGGCTGCCTCTGGAGCAGGTTATATTGCTGCTCCTTTAAGGAAGGTCAGAGCTGATGGCTTTGGGGATGCCACCTTTATTCTCAAGCCTTGGTGGTATTGCTTTTTATTCTCTCAGTTTGTGCAAAATTTCAGCATTGCTTCTCCTCTACTCAGCAGGACAAAAGAGAGGCCAGAGGGCAGCTGTGGGATCTCAGCAGGACTTACACAGTCTCTGCTGGAGGTGAGTGGAGGAGGCAGATTGAACACGTCTTTTGGAGACATTGACATTTCAAACCCAGCTCACTTGGCATCTTGTCTCCTCACTGAGGATCACTATGCTTTTAGCTACATACCTATATCCATCCCTCCACCTACTCCATTCTTACATTTCTTTTTTTTCCTGAGTTTCCAAAGAAATGGTTAAGGGTATCTTCCTAACAGAAGGAAATCATATTAGTCATTTAGGGATTTCCCCATCCCTTACTTTTGGTTTGCAAGACCAGCATGCAACAGTGGCAGATGTACGAGCATGTTTTCCCACGTAGATTTTCCTCCTCACTTGCTTGCTAGCATCAGGATGCTTTTTAATAACTGCCTTAGACTTTGGAAAGCTGTTTCACCCCTTATTAAATGTACATTAAGTCTCCCTAGCAAGGGCTGGAAGCAGAAAATACTGAGTGTGTTTCTGTGTAGGTAATGGGTGAGACAAAAAATTGCATGTTGTATCTGCTTATAAATTTCCTTAGTGAAAGTAAGCATCGAAATTCCTTTCCTGAGGATGCTGGGGTAGCTCAGTGGTTGAGCGCTTGCCTTGCAATCTCAAGGTCTAGGGTTTGATTCCTGGCCCCAGCTTCTGCAAACCCATATGCTAAACTTTCACCCAACTGGTAACTGCCAAGATGGTGGTGAGGGTTCTTGTCTCCCATGCAAGAGGCAACTGGTTCGGTTCCTACCCCATGTGGCCCCACAAGCATCTGTGTGGAATGAAACGATGCCACAACTAATGATGTGCAACTATGGAGACTGCTTTGCCCCTACCCCTCTTCTCTCTCTTTCTCTCTCACCTTCTCTCAAAAAAATTTCAAAACAATAAAATAAATTCTTAAAAAAATGTTCTTTCTAAAGAAATGAAGGAAATACCCTAATAGTCATCAACCAGAGCATTGCAACAGTAAACATCATAGCTCATAGGCTAAAATGCTGGAATTGGTGCGAAGGGTATAAGATGGTTAGTGACACAGGCTCTGCACAAGGGAATCATGGTTTATTAGTAAAAATGATAAAAAGAAAAGAAAGGTGTGCAGAGGGCCATATCTGCTGTGACAGGCCGAGTATTAGTAGCATGACTAAATGCTCTCAATCATTCTGCAAGGTAGTGAAACCACGTGGCTTTACACATATGGGAACTGACACTCAAAGCGATTAAAGGAAGATCTTGCCTATGCTCGGTGAAGAAAATGGTGGTGTTCAGGTACAAACCAGAGCTGCGTATGCCATACTGTCTCTAAACAGAGAGGAGAACAAAATCAGTAAATGGGCAGGTGCTAACAACATGCCCAGGAAGTGGCAGATGATAGCTGCTGCGATACCTGAGGAGGGAGAGGTGGCTGTGTGCCAGGAGTGGGAGCACTTCAGGAATACGAATTGTGAACTCTGTTCAACATCTAAGTGAGAGGGCATTTTTGGTATTGTCTTTATTGGATGTGAGAGCTGTAGCAGCAGGCCAACTCAAGCACATCTATGCACTTTGGAAAGTGATAAAAATTATCTTGTTGACAATACATGACTAAATGCTCTCCTACCGTTTTTATTAAAAAAAGAAAAATATTCTTCAAATTTGGCTCAGAACTTTCCACTTATGAGAGGGTTTCTCTATTCTGGGCTGTCTTCTTTCTCTCTTTGCATTTCCCAGGAGGATCTGCTCCTGCCCAGTCTTTGTCTTTGAAGTTAGCCAGCGCACCAAATGCAGAAAACACAGTGACTACTAAAATACATTAACAATAAGTCACTATTCAAGGAAACTCTCCACTCTTGGGGACTTCACACAGACTAAGGAGAATATATGGGAAAAATAAACAACAAACTTGAGACCTGTGGACTTAGGTACTAAAAACTATTTGAATTCTTGAGTTTCTTCTTCTTAGCTTCAAATGTATATAATCTTGGGCAAGTTAGCTCAACTCTTCTCAGCCCCAGTTTTCTCACCTGAAAATAGGTACATCAACAACTACATACTTCCTTGGGATGGAGTGAGAGATTATGAAACACATAGGGCAGGGGTGTCCAATTTTTGGCTTCCCTGGGCCACATCCAGAAGAAAAATTGTTTTGGGTCACACATAAAATACAGTAACACTAATGATAGCTGATGAGCTAAAAAGAAAATTGCAAAAAATCTCATAATCTTTTAAGAAAGTTTATGAATTAGTGTTGACCATCCTGGGCTGCCAGCAGGCTGCTGGCCATAGGTTGGACAAGCTTGACATAGAACTTTAAGTCACATTGTAGGCACTCAAATATTAATATTTTCACTGAACGCACTTCACTGAGCTTTTATCTACTTGAAATGTTAGACATTGTAGTTCATCTCTTTGGATTATCACAAACCTCAGCACTGAGAATCAGTTAGCTAGGAATAGGGACCTGACAGCTCATCTAGCCTAAGGCTGCATTTACAAACATGCAAATCAGAGCCTGGAGACATTTCCCAAGGTCACAAAACTAGCCTCTGTTGGGGAAGCCGGGATGGCTCAGTGGGTTAAGCGCTTGCTTTGCAGTGCCGGAGACTGAGGATCGAATCCCAGCTCCGGCCCGTGCGGACCCATGTGCTGAGCTGGGGAGTTCCCCCAGTTCAGTTCTCTCTCTGTCTCTGTATCTCTCTCTCTCTCTCTGTCAAAAACAGTAAAAAAAAACACCCCAAAAAACAAACAAAAAAACTAGCCCCTGTCAAGATCCCTGCTGCCCAATACCAAGCCACCAGCCGGTTCCAGAGGGTTCACTCAGTTGTTCAGGATAGTTGGTCTGACCTTATGTTTCACTATCCTTCCATCCATCCAGCAGAAGCTCACGGTTGGGAGGAGAGGGAAAAAGAGACCCCAGCATGACCCCAAAGATCAGCTTTTCTTTCAGGCTCTTTTTTAAAAAAATTGAATAAAAAAATAATTAAAAAAAAATTGAGATATGATTGACATTATACCATTATATTAGTTTCAAGTGAACAACATAATGTTTTGATATTTGTAATATCGTGAAAGGATAAAGTCTCTTGGGTAGACTCTGTGGCCCCTTTACCCCAGGAGACTGAGAGCTGCAGGAAGGCTTCGGCAGGACTGGCAGGTTGGTTGCCCTGTACCACCAGTTATTACCGGTTGCCCGTAGACCTGTGCTGGGAAGGATTCTGGGACCATTTCCAAATTTATCAAAATGGAGTTCTATGATCGATTAATGATAGCTGCCTTAGGCATGGAAGGGGAAAGTAGCATCATGAATTACTAGTTCAACTAGATGAATAATTTGAAATAAACACTATAATAATTGAAGCTATGAAAGCAGTACAAAGCATGCTGTGAAGATGGTCCATGCCTAAATTATTAGAACACGTGAAAATTAAATTACCTTTAGTTTTTTTATTTTCATTTTAGTAGGAAGGGAAGTTTGTATTTGTAGTATCATTATTTATATTGCTATATAAAAAAAAAAAGAGCTTTGTAATCTGTTTGTTGTAAAACAGTGTTTCCAGAGGCCTCAGCTACTGTGTTATTTTTCTCAAGCTTCTTGATTATAGGATCCTTCAAAGGGTCAAACCATTGATTAGAAGATGTTTGTCCCATAAAGATTAGAGCCCTGATTATAATATATCGCTCTATTCATTTTTATCGATCTATGAATTTTACAGTTGTTAGTATATGACCTAAGAGCCAAGGTTGCTCTATGGGGAATGGAAATGACGACTAGATTAATTGGACAGAGTCTTCCGAAGGCTTCCAAACCCATATGAAGTAATTATTCTGAATTTATTTAGAAGGTACAAAGTCAAAGAATTTATAACAAAAGGCAAATATAGAGTAAGCCCATTGGTAGTAATTCAATTAAGCTAACATGGTTAAATAAATATAATTGGCTTTTGGAAGACGTACATTTTTATAGAATAAGGAATCTGAGTTTTTAATCTATAGATGAGGAAACAGAAATGTGTAAGCATTATACTTGTTATCACAGATTTTGCACGGCAAGCTGAACAGGGAGGCTCACCTCCCAGGCAGTGAGCAAACACCAGAAAAGGGAAGGTTGTGAAAACAATCTAGTAATTGAAGGAGTGAGTGGCTTATAGAGGCAAAGAATGATTATTTACAAAAGAATCACTATTTTCTCAGGGGGCCTTTTTCCACATGAAAGCCCTTATGAAAGTCATGCTCTAGCCTAAGAATGAATCTCCAGTGCTTTCCCCTCCTCAGCCCCCCTGCCCTCCAACAAGCAGTAACATCTCCCTGGAGTGCACACCGGACCTCCTGGGCCATCTAGGCTGTCGCCTCATCTGCCAGGTGTAGGTGTTTGGGAATGCTCTTTGGCCACCCTTCCTCACCCCAGACTTGACAACTGAAAGCTCCTTGATTGGGTGGCCTTCATTGCTGGCCTGCCTGAGGGATTTAAAGCCTGCCCCTCACATTAGCCGGCAGAGCTGGTCAGAGTACATCAATTACCTCTCAGACACTGAACTTGTTCACGCGGACCCTGATGTGTGTTAACTGCTGTTACAGCCTTTTCCCCAACGATTTTTTCCAAATGTTTTTTTCCTTATAGGCAGAGTACAGGGAATAGATTCTTGGCCCTTATCCCTTGATTTTCATTCTCTCTCTCTCTCTCTCTTCGGGTAGAACTAGCTGCTATAATAAATAAGCCTCAAACTTGTGGCTTAAGCCAAGAAAAATTTGTTTCTCCCTCATGTTACAGTCTGACGTGTTAATGCTTAATCCTGCTTAGCATGGAGCTTTTTTTTACTTATGGTAATTCAGACACCCAGGTTCCTTACATCTTGTGGACCTTCTGTCTTCTGCTTTCTATTAAAAATTTTTGAAAATGACACATAACATTTCCAATCCCATTTTATTGGTGAGAACTAATCATATGATTATACCTGGATATAACTAAGAAATAAATCTGTGGTTGGACATTCACCTCCCAGCAACGAATTCACACTACAGAGAGGGAGTATAAGTTTGGAGGGCTACCGAGCAGTCTCTGTTGCACCATACTATCTTAGTGTGGGCAAGAACCATGGTGTTCACACACGTATCCCCTGACTAATAATCTTTCTCCAGCCCAGCAAGCTGCATTTTCAAAGCTGTTCTTGAGTTGGGCTGGCCCCCATGACTGTTTAATCTCCACACGAGGCCTAAGCCAAACCTTTGGAAACTTTGGCAAAGCATGGGATGCATGTAGAAGGATCTGCAGGAAGTTAGGTGGGTCAGGGTCCCAATCTACTATCCACAGAGCTCTACCACCTCTTTCCTATTCTGTAACTTTAGATAATTACAAGTCTGGAAAAGGCTATGTTTATTTCTTACCCTTTTGACTTTGCTAAAATACCGTATTTTCCGGCATATAAGATGACCGGGCGTATAAGATGACCCCCTAATTTTACAGTTAAAACATAGGTTTAGGCCTATATTCACTGTATAAGACTACCCCCCACTTCCGAGGCAACACCAGTTCTTTTTTTAATTAAATTTTTAATGAATGACATTTTTCGAACATACCGTAATATACCGTACATTGATACGATAAATGGAAGGTCTCTTCACAAATGGCAATGCCATGAACTTGA
>PVKE010027300.1:0-21698 GCA_004027555.1 Craseonycteris thonglongyai | reverse complement strand
CCATTCTCACCATAACTGCCAACTGTGCGGTGTCTGATATATCTGTTGACTCGTCAAATTGCAGAGAGAAGCAGTCACATATTTCCAAGTCAGTCTTTAACTGAGTTTGCAAGTCTTTTGAAATTGCGTGTATTCTTCTTGTGACTGTGTTATTTGACAACTGTAGGTCTTGTATCGCCGACATAATCTCATGCTTGTTCGAATATTCCTCAAACAAATAATCGGCAGCAGTCAGAAATGCTTCTTTTAACAATTCACCATCCTGGAAAGGTTTTTTCTTCTTTGTGAGCATGTGAGAAATTTTGAAAGAAGCAATGGTTGCCTTTTTAGATTTTTCCACATGTCTACTGAAAACAGTCTGTTGAGTAGTTCAACTTCATTTGAGTTGATTTATTTTTTTCTTTCTTACTTCAGATTTAAGTGGATAATTCGTATCAAAAGTGGAATGACTTGTCTGAAAGTGATGTTCAACATTATGTTTTTTCGGCACTGCAATCCTACTGCCACACAACAGGCAAACGCATTTACCTTTTAAATTAATGAAACAATATGATTCCTCCCAGTCTGTGTTAAAATTATAGGTTCGTTTTCTCTGATTTGGTCCACTCATTTAGGACTAAAAAAATAAAAATAAAAATAGTTATAGAACTACAATATCATATCAAATTGCCACCATAATAATAGATGACCTACCTCGCTTTTAGTTCATTTAAAATCGAATATATCAAAACACTGTGATCCTAGCTAACCGTCATGACCCGATCAGTCCAGCAACCGCAATCCAAACGGCAACTTCGCGTCTCCCGGTTGGGTGGAGGAGAGTTTAAAGAGTGCAGTGGCTAAACAAGACGCGACATGTACAAAGGCGAAAGCTAGGGAAAAACTTATACATATGATACCGCACACATACCAACGAATATAATAAACCTGTGTAGATACTCCAACAATATTTTAAAATTCTAACAAATGTATAAAAATAAATGATAGTTTTACTTAGTGTTTATGAAAAACTTCTGATGCAGTCAAATAATGGCGGGCGCACACAAATTGGGCTGTGGGCGCCATGGCGCCTGCAGGCACAGGGTTGAGAATCCCTGGTTTAGAGTAATAGAGATGGAACGGTTGCAGAGAAATTTCAATGGAATGGTCAGAGAGGCAGAGGTCAACCATGAAAAAGTTATGTTATGAAAGCCAAGTGTATGGACTGAATTGTGTCTTCCCACCCCCAATTCATATATTGAGGCCCTAACTCCCAATGTGACTATATTTAGAGATAGAGACTTTAAGGAAATAATTAAGGTTAAATGAGGTCATAAGGGTGGGACTTAATCCAATAGCACTGATGTCCTTAGAGGAAGAGAGAGCAGAGATCTCTTTCTCATTCTCTACATGTACATAGAAAAGGCTTTGTGAGGACATGGCAAGGTGGCACTATCTGCAAGTCAGGAAGAGAGGTCAAACAAGAAATCAACTGTGTTAACACCTTGATCTTGAATATGCAACCTCCAGAAGTGTGAGAAAATAAATTTCTGTTGTTTAAGCCATACAGCCTGTGGTATTTTGTTATGGCAACCTGAGCATAAAAGAGGAGAGACTTTCAAGGACTTTTTAAAGAAAGAAGACCGTTTAAAGGACTTTTAAAAGAAAGAAAAATATCAACAAAGTTAAGGGTAGACATATGTTCTCCACCTTTGGCCATTCTGTGACCTTAGCCAGAGCAAGGAAGTGCCAACGCTGGAAGTCAGACTGCAGTTCGTTTAAGGGTTGCATGAGTAGGAGGAGGGGCCACATGTTTCACAAGCAATCGTGGCTTCCAGGTTGGAGTTTGTTTGGCAGCTCCTACCATCTGTGTCTGTAATTTCAGGTAAACCTCTTTGTGCAGACTCCCCAGGGACCAGCATCATATGTGGCATGTATCAGGTTCACAACAATTCCCACAGAAGGGTCTTACTCTATTATGCGCTGGCTTAGGTATAGTTAGGTCAACCGTACTTGACCAGAAATGCAGCTATATCTAGTATAATAGTATGAACAACATTTATTTAGTGCTTTCTAGGTGCCAGGCTTTATGCTGAACACTTTACATATATTTTCTCATTCAATTTTCAAAGTAACCTTATGAATTAAGCAAAGTAAGCTTATGCTCATTTTTTCTTCCGGGAAAAAAAAACTGAGCTATAGTTTCAAAGGCAGGCAATCTGATGCTAGAGCTCAAGCCCCTAACTGCCATGTTCTGAGCTCTTGTTCTCCCACAGGTGTCAGCACTGGGCTCAGACACCTGGATCTGCCCTGTGGAGACTGGAGGAGCTAACATGAGCTCTCTGGGCCTCAGTATCCTAGCATAAAACATATGATCTTTGAAGCAGAATATTTTCGAAGGTACTTTCTTCCTCTAATATTCTATGATCTGATGGTTTGGACTAAATGACACTCTAGTTATGTGGCCTGGGCTTTACCCTCTGAAAAGTCAACCAGAAGTTGTCAGTTAAGACCAGTCATCAGGACCATGAGAAGTCCTATACTTAGTATCTTGTATATGATGCAGCACTCCCTAGTCGTGTATGCAGGGAGCATGTGGAACCCCATCCAACAGCTGATGGGGGACTGAGAGGCTTGATGTCAGCTCCATTCTAGACACGGTGGCTGTGGGGTTGGAAGAAGCAAGCCTCTGCCTCTGCCCCATGTTGCTGCTTCTGTTCATTGGCTAAGATGTCAGAAGTGTTCTGGCTGAGGGCTGGCCATCAAATAATTCTCTGAGAACAATAGCTTGGTCACAATGCCAAGGCTGCAACAAGGTATCTGAGGGCCTGGGTGAATTTTTATCGCAGGGCCCCTGTTTATATAAACAATTTGATTAAAACATATCACAAATATTTATGGATCCACATAAGGCCCATACAATTTTTCAACAAAGATTTAGAACAATGGAGAGAGAAGTACATATGCGCTATTTATATATTGTCTAACTAGTGCAAGTGAAGATTCCTGTTCAGGGCTGGGAACCATCTCTTTGTCGTCTTTATTGTCAAATACTATGTTTCTGGCTAATTTCATATCTTTCATGTGGAAAAGATAGCTTTTAAATAACAGTAAAAACGTTATTACTCACAATGCCACGTCTATTCAGAATCTGCAGTGAAACAATACAGATCTTCTATGCTCTGCAGTCCCTGCATAATAAATGCAGCCCCATTAAGTTCATGCTGATTACAGCATTACTCATGATACTGCGTCATCTATCAGGCTGTCTATGAATACTGGCTTTCCTTTACTATCTCAGAGGTTTTACTGTACCTTGAATGCAAGTCATACTCAGAGTACGCAGGAAAATGTGAACGATAATTTGGTTTTTGGTCATGCTCAGAATTTTATGGCATAAAGTGGAATAGTGCATCTTCCAATCTTGTCTTTGTGTGAACTTTTTAGGTTGTTCTTCCTACATTCAAAGAATGTGATCTCCTTCACAGTGATTGTGTCTATCTTCCTTACACCATCCAAGTTGGGAGGTGAAGTGAAGTTCTGGGAAGACTGAGAACACTGGTCTCATTCATGTAAGGAACGTGTGTCCCATGTCAGGACAGCTTAATAATGACATTGGAGAACATGTTGGCACATTAATTGGAGGCAGGGGATGACATTACTTGGAAGAGCCAGTTGGTGGTGGGAGCTCTAGTGTGGGGGAGGGGTGCACAAGATAAAGTACACCTGCCTCCATTCCTGCTTCCCTCAGCACTATAACTGGAGGCAGCACTTGGGTCAGAATGTAGATGGTTGGAGCCTGTGCTTAAGCCTGCACATGCGGCTCAAACCCTAGGTAGGTGATGGTCTGTATTTGTTTTTACTGATGCCATAAACTACCACATATTTAGTAGCTTAAAACAATATTCATCTATTATCTCATAGTCATACGAGTCAGAAGTTCAGGCACACATGGCTTAGCTGGCCCTCTGTTCCAGATTTCACAGGCCAAAATCAAGACATGAGCAGGGCTGTGTTCCTTTCTGGATGCTCTGGAGGCAAATCTACTAACAAGCTCATTCAGATTGTTGGCAAAATTCAGTTCCATGCGGTTATAGGGATGAGGCTCCCATTTCCTTGTTGGCTGTTGACTGGGGGTTCATTCTCAGCCTCTGGAGGCTACCTGTATTCCTTGGCTCATGGCCCCTTTTTATCCATCTTTAAAGCCAGCAACAGTATGTTGAGTCCTTCTCACAGTTTGGATCTCTGATTTTTCCCTTCTGCCTCATTTCTTTTCTTCCCATAGATGGAGAAAGTTCTCCTTTTGAGAAATCATGTGATTAGATTGGACCCACCTGGATAATCCAGGATACTTTCCCTATTTAAGGTCTGTACCTTAATATCTGCAAAATTCCCACTGTCATGTAACATAACAGATTTAGGGGTTCCAAGGATTACAGAGTAAACATCTTTAGGGGGGTCATTATTTTGCTTAGCACAAGGATTGCTGGTCATTCTAAGCCCTGTACTTATCCTATATTTGATATGAGTGAGCTTCTCCCCAAATCAGAATGTCAGCATCATTCTGGCAGCCTGGTACTACATGAGCCTATGAAAGAGATCCCTTACCAAATAGTAGGAAATGTCCGCTTGCCAGACTACCCTATAGGAATGAGGCCTGGCCGTGGGGCCTGGGTTCCTCAGATCATGTGGTCTACTCCCCATGTGGCTAGGGGGGTTGGGGTAGAGGGTGAGAAGGAAGATTAGAACATCCCCAAAGGGAGAATTAGGAACTGGGGCCAATAGGTCCCTGTATATACTTCTTCCTGGATGGTGATACTGATTCTGGGGGTCTCAGGCACTGGTGGGGAACATAGGGAAGGCATTCCAAAGCACAGGGGTCCCCTGAGATAGGCTAGGGGAGAGGCACTGCCTGCCTGGTTCCAAAGCAGTACTGTTTCTAGCAACTAAGCTGAGCTTAACTTTCTTATTCTTCATGTAATATCTCTACAGAGTATGGCTCAATACCCTGCTGAGATATGCCCTGATCAGGCAGTGGTGTGTGACAGAGAGCACAGAGGTTTTCATGCAGCCTGCCTTGTTTGAAGTCCAAGATATGCCCTATATTTGCTGGATAAACTTGGAGAAATTATTTAATCAGTTGGAGCCTCAGCCTCTTTATCTGTGTAGCAAACTGAAGGCAGCAGCAGCAGCAGCGAACACTAGCCCTCAAAAAAATATCACAGCTACTTTGCATTCATATTTGCTCATCATTTCTACCTTGTAACATTGTGATAATCAGGTGAGGTGGTGTATGTAAAAATACGTGTAATACAATAAGCGGTCCATAAGTTTCAACAATAAGCATTAATTGAGCCCAGTGGTGGGCTGGTAAATGTTTGACAACTGGCTCTTTGCAGGTGGAGAAGAGGTGGACTTGTGGTATTTGCCAGTTTCCATGGTGTATATCCTCCCACCATGGCTAATTTGAATCTACCAACATGGCGTCACTGATCAGGAAGTTGGGAAGAAATGCTAACAATCAGCTCTCTTGGGCAGGTGAGTGTCAGCTCCAGCACACACTGGTAGAGCTCTTATTATGTGCCAGAGACAGTGTTTAGGGTTGGAGACGCAGTGATGAATAGAGTGGAGCTCATAGTTCTCTACTTGGCACTCTTTTCCCCTTTCCCAACCAAAGGTTCAAGCCTGCAAAATACTCTATAAATAAGACATAGTTATAGGTAGAGAAGCATGAACCCAGTAACCTCTTAAGGTGTCTCTCAGCTTTTGACTGAAGCCAGAGAGGAAATGTCATTTCTGGCTTCTTTGCAAGCCAGCAGTCTTGTTTCCATAGAGCTGAGTGGGGTACGATAAAGGCCAGAAAAGCTGCTCCACTCATTGGTTTGGGGTTTGGTGTTGGTGGAGACATTTCATTTCCTGGAGGCACACTCAGCAATTCAAAGTGGGGGAGGTGCTGGCTCATTCATTCATTAGCATGGGGACCAAATGACCCCGGTGAGAACCAGTCATTTCCCAGTTGTATGAGGTCATACCCCTAACCACATCTATGTTTCATTCTCCCAGGACACTTAGAGGATGCCGAGGATTGCATTATGACTAGCATCTGGTATTCTTAATTGGAAAAAAATTAAGTGTTCTCAAAGTGGGAAGAATATTTTTTTGAAGGCTGTAGAATGTTAGCAAAAAAACCTATGTAGAATACTTGGAATTGTGTCAACTGGTAAAACTACAAAGCAAGGAGAAGTAGGTTGTCTCTACTTCACTATCTTGAGTCACTGAACTCGTATACTGTAAGTTGCTTTTTATCATTTCTCAGAAGCCAATGTCTTTTCTCCAGTTAGGTTTCCATATAAGGTGATTTTAAGTGGAAAAAATGCATAATGCAAGCACTGTAGTTACTGGTGTTGAAAAAGGGCCATTAAAAATAAAGTTTACATCTGCCTGCTTAAAACTATGCCTAATTGGAATTTAGTATAAAAGCTGAAACCCTAATGGCTTTTTTTATGTGTCTAAACTTAAAATATAATTTATTTGAGATTATTTTATTTATTCACTATAACCACATTTGAAAAATTAAAATATGTATTTAATATGTGTTCAACCTAAATACCCAAGTTTTGGAATAAAGAGACAAAATCTCAGATTTTCAAAATGGCTCATCAATATAAATAGAAAGAACAAATTAGGGCCAAGAATGGTAGAAAGTAGGAATACAACTGCAGTTTATTTTTGGAGCAGCCTGGCTACGGGTAAGGATGCTTTCAGTTCACTAGCGTATAGGAGTCAGGTAGTTTGTTTCTAAATTTTTCAATTCTAGACAACTCTAATCAATTTCTTATGTGCCAAGAATTGAGCATTGTGGGTTAGGTACCACAATTTGTTATAAAATAATATATCCTTTTACATTTATTATAGATTAACATACTCCTTTCCAGGTTGGAGCTTTCGGATTCAATATAGCAAATGTGCAATAAGAATCAGATCAAGTTTTTGCTCCAGTTCTTAAAATCTCACCCACTTTCATGTTGTTACTTGAAGTCTCAAGACAATGCTGATAATTATAATTATATAATTATAATACAAAGCAAACATTTATTGAGTGCTTTCTGAATAGATATTATTATACTTTGTTTCTGATATGAACATTTAAGGATAAAATGCTATTGTAGAAGTTGATCTATATTGACAAGATGCAGAAACAAGAACACATGGAGTTATGGGGTCAGTGAATAGTATAAATTCAACTGAGAACAATTAAGTAAAATGCCACAATGTCATTTTAAGATACTGATACTCTTGAATTTAGGGTGAAGTACTTGTGTTTTAAAATCGTCAATGACTTTTGTTTTTGCCCAAAAGTTAAAAGAGAGGAAAGGGTGGTAGTAACAGTGGGATGTGATAACAAGCATATTTTTTACATAATGCAGAAATAGTAAATGATCAATTGGGATAAGTAGTAAATATAGACATGAGTTATGAGTAGGATTGTCAAATAAAATATAGGACTCCCAGTTATATTTAAATTTCAGATAAGCAACAAATATTTTATAAACTCTAAATATGTCTCATGCAATATTTGGGAACTATCTGGGATACACATATACTAAAGAAATATTCATAGTTTATCTAAAATTCATATTTAGTTGAGTGTACTATATTTTTATTCCTTAAATCTGGCAACCCTATTTAGGACAATACTGCAATAGTCCAGAAAACAGATAACAAAGGCCAACCAGGGCAGTTCAATAGGAAACTAATAGAAGGATGTAAAAATGAATGAATTGAGAGGGTAAAATTGATAGGATTTGGCAACTGAAAAGAGAAAATGACAAGGCCTGAAGTATATAATACTATGTGGCATTTCACAGAAGTAAAATGGAATCTAATTGACTAATTTTCTCATAAAAAATTCATATATATATAAGGAAAAACACTGGCTAATGATGTAGAATATTGATTTTGTGAATTGATAACCTTGATGAGTACATTAAAAGACATCATTGCAATTTTAAATTAAACTGAATTAAAAATTTCATAAGTTATATTCTTTGAAGAATAACATTTTCATGATGCATTGTGCAGTTTAAATTTTATTAGTAGCATTGGGGAAATAAGTCTGCTTTTTCATAACCCAGATAAATGAAAGTTTGTAGCTTTTACTTTATTCTCACAAGGATTTAAACTTGTACTCTAAATCAAAGAAGAGCTGTGTCTTTCACTTCTGCTGAGAAAACACTCTTTGAAAATGAATCTGTTATTAAACTGGGCAAAACAACTTGTGCCTTACATAAATTAGTAAGATTAAAGGATGTTTTAAAATGTCTTGCATTAAAATTATTTAACAATATTCCCATGTTATTTAACACAGTAAACTGGGCCATTATATCTTTTCAAAGTTTGATTTCTAGATATGTCTATTTCTAAACATAGATGGGTATATCATACTTCAAGATGATAGAATTAATTAGAAATTATAAAGATGTCCCTAAGACCCCTTAAATTCTCAAAAAGCCAATTTAAACTTATCCAATAAATATTTATTAAGTACCTTTTTGTGGACATTGTTCCTACCAATTATTTGCAAGAAAGAGAGTTCCTCTCTTCATAATCTTAAAGAACAAATCAATTACTGAGCAATCGAGTTAGAACAGAAACTTCAGATACAAAGGTGTATTTCCTCATTTTCCCTGCCATTTCTACCCCCATCTGCTGCGGTGGCGCTGTAGCCACCTGTATCTGCCAGGGTTCTGTTGTGGGACAGGAACCACGGCAACTGTTTGAATAGAGAGATTTTAACATAAAGAATTGTTAACGCTGGGGAGTGGGGATGGGGCAATGAGGCTGATTCTGCAAGTCTAGGAAAACATTGCGAAGTGGATTTAGCTGATGCTAATGGCACTGCATCTGCAAAAGTGAAGAAGTGAGCCTGGGGTGATGTTCACACACACAGGAAAGGGCGAGACCCTTCTTCCTGCTTTAGCCTTGCAGTCTCCTTCCAGCACATGCTATTGGCAGAGCCTGTCATGGATCTAGTTGTCCGAAGTAGACATGCAGTTTTCAGACTCCCAGATTCAGCATCACTATGCACAGTATAGAAGAGTTGATATGAGCAGATTGACCATAACTTACTGACTGGAACGCCTCCTAAATGCTTCTTCTGAACCACTTCCTTTATTCTCCATAGGGAGCTCCACCATGCACCAGACTGATCTTTCTAATGCCCTTCAAAGCTTCTTATGATTTCTGAATAAAGGCAAAGCTCTCTACCATGACCCACAGACCTTGCATGATTTGACGCCTTTATGTGTTTCCATCCCCATCCTGGATAGTCACCTCTCTGCAGCCTTGCTGACCTCCCTTCCAGTCCTCAAATGTGCCATGTTCTCTTTTCTTTCAGGGATTTTGTGCGTACTATTCCCTGGGCTTGGAATGTTCTTCTCTTCCTCTTTGCCCAGTTTAGTTCTAGTCAACTGTTGAGATTTCAGCTCAAATATAATTACTTCATCAGGAGAGTCTTTGCTCCCTAGACTATATGATGCTTCTCTGTTAATCGTTTCCATGATTTCCTTGCTCTTTTCATAATCTGAAATTGGATTGTTGTATTTAACTAATGTCTGTTTCCACAATATAGTGTGAGCAACGCAAATGTAGGGATAATGTCTGTTTTGTTCACCACTGTTTTCTCAGTGCCTACAGGGTGTTTGGCATGTAGTGAGTACTCAATAAATACTCATTATATAACTGAATGAATGAACCAGATTATTTTGTGAGGTTGAAGAATTTATTATTATAATTGAGGGTGCTATTGTAGTAAGTACTGTCATTTCATTATAAAGAAAAGTAATTGGTAAGGAGCACTCTGAAAATGTTGATTATTTTAGGGTCCAGGTTCAATACACTGAGTCCCAAATAGTGGGAGACTATTCCATTGCAACTTATTCCAAGGTCCAGTCTCCCTGTCCTCTTTTTATTTCCTAGATTGGCTTACTTAGAGAATATCACCTCTATCTACTAGGCTGATTATAGGCAATCACAACAGAACACAATAACAAGTATTGTAGCAGATAATACATATACAGAGGCATATGTATGAAGATAAACATGTGTGGGAGGGCTTATATTTTCCCTTTCTGAATTCTAAAAGTAAAGGTTGTCTTTTTTTCTTTCTCTCTCCCTCCCTCCATCTCTCCACCCCTCATCTGTCTGTCCCTCTCTTTCTTCCTCAGCCTGGGTAGCTCATGCTTCAATAGCACCACAAGTTAGGTCATAGTGGTAGAGTCTTGACTGTGTGCTATCAAGCCCAGACCAGTTTACTTTCACATGAAGTGAAATCAGATCCTGCATTTCCAAGGTTCCAGCAGCAGTTTTTCTGCATGCCCCTCTTCATACAAAATAGTACTCCAAGGATGCCCAGATAGCTCAGCAGTTGAATGCTTGCCTCATGATAATGGGGCTCAGGGTTTATTTCCTGGCCCTAGCTCATGCAACTCCATATGCTGAACTGTGGAGCAACTGGTCTAAGTTGCAAAGAGTCTCACTTCCCATGCTGGAGGCCCCATACAAGTGCCCCACATGCACTTGTATGACATGAAACCATGTCACAACTAATGATGTACAACTATGGAGACTGCTTTGGGCCTGCCCCCCTTCTCTCTCTCTCTCTGTCTCCCATCTCTCAAACAATAAAATAAATCTTAAAAAAAAAACCACACCAAAACCCCACTACTCCATGGGAACCAGAGTAAGAGTGTAGGCCCAGGATCATCTGAGTTCATTCTTAGAAAAGAAACATTTCTTCAGAGGAAGCATGGTCTGCCGCCCTACAGACGACCTTTTTTGTTCTCAGAAGAGCAGTTTGCATTCTAGGTGTGACATCATCTCACACACCTATATTTATGATTAAGGTCTTTGTTCTGTAAATGAAAGATCTACTCCAATGATTTTCCCACAATAACAGGTTGGTCTGTACTAAAGATTTGTTTGAATCTCTATCTTGCAAGCCAGAAAAGTGTTTTAACCTTGAAATGGTGGCTCCAGTTTTTAACTTTCCCATCAATGCTCAAAGATGTGAAAACTAAGTCACACTCAGGGCATTAGGTTTGAAGTACCATGAGTAGCTCATCCCCTCTACCCTGCCAGAAGTCTGTAAAAAGAAAGTTTCTTACAAGCATGTCTAGCCATTCAGTCATCCACTTATTTAACACACATTTACTAAGTGTTTACTATGTCTGAAATATTGTTCTAGGCCCTGGAACTACTGAATTGATATGGAGAGACAGATTAATGATAAGCACCATGATAAAGTGGGCCTGCATTGGAATGGATGGTCATTAATGAGATGATATTTAAGTAGAAATCTGAATGACAAGAAGGAAACAATCTTGCTAAGATCTGAGAAAAGAACATTTCAGGCAGAGGAGACAAATTGTGCTAAAGCCCTCATGTGGGAATGAATTTGATTAAGCATGATGGGAATGTAGAGCCAAGGGGCCTGGGAAGAACCCAGTTTTGAGATAATGGCATAGAAGGGTGACTTACCTCTTCCACGTTTCATTACATGTTGCCTTTCCCCTGTATTGGGGCTAACCACATTTTCTGTTATGTCCATTCCTGATTTCTGCTTTGGTTCAGATGGAGTGCCCAGTTGTTTTACTAATATACACCATTAATTAACCTTCAACTATAGTTTGAGAAAATGGTAATACTGTTCTGAGCTTAACCATGAAATCTTTTATAAGGCAACTACTACATTATATACTTGGGGTACCAGAAAATAAGATAAATAAAATGTGCTTAATGGAGTATATATCCTGTGACATAACTCTTATCCCCAACTTTAATAGAACTGACCCATTTATAGATGTTATAAAAACATAAATAACAATGAGCTATCACCGTGTACCTATTAGACTGGTTAAAATAAAATAAAAAAAATATTAAAAATGCCAAGTTCTGATGAACATGCAGAGCAACCAGAACTCTCATACTTTGCTGGTGGGAAACAAAATAGTACAACTAGTTTGACAGTTTTTTGTGTGTTTTTTTCAAATGAAGTTAAATACATACTTTCCTTATGACCCAAGAATGGAGTATTGACTCTAAAGTAATGAAAACTTATGTTTATATGAAAAAATATACATAATTGTTCATAGCAGCTAAACAGAAACAACCTAAATGCCCATCAGTGGGTGAATGGATAAACTGTGGTACACTCATTCAATGAAATACTAGTTAGCAATGAAAAGGAACAAACTATTGATATGCACAACAAGAAGCCAGTCTTAAAATGTTATATAATGTGTGATGCCACTTATTTGACATTCTCCAAAAGACAATATAGTGCTGGAACAAGTGGTTGCCAAAGTTTAGGGCGAGGCAGAAGGCATGACTACCAAAGGACAGCAGGAAACAGTTATTTTGAGCTGATGGAATTGTTCTATATTCTGATGGTAGTGATGATGATGTGAATTTATACATGTTAAAATCATAAAACTATACATGAATTAAAAAATAGATTTTGTTATGTATTAACTTAGAAAATATGATTAAAACTTTAAAATCTTGGTTGTGATGATTTCTTTTATATTAAGTTTTGTTAATCTTTCCAAACTGTGAGATCATCACATTGAATGTGAATTCAAAAGGTACTAATTACTAGATAGAAAAGAAGAGCTAATTCATTAGTGCATATAAATGAAAAATTATAGTAAAACTCTGAGCAATTAAATTGACTAGCACATATTAGAGAATATTGAAGGTGCTGCAAGGAATAAAAATCAAGGAAATTTGTCTTGGCTCTCAAGGAACTTGCAATCTCATAGGGAGAATATGACAGAAAGACAAATAATAATGACACAAGTCAGTGTAGGAACTCAATTAAATAAGGATACTAAGAGAAATACAGAGTATCCCGGATATTGAAAGGGAGAAAGAGGTCACTTCAGATTGGGGATTAGAAATTCAACTGAACCCTTGATTTAGTGATCTGAATTTTTTGTCCTCTACTTTTGGGAGAAAGAAGTAAATAATCAGTTCAGAGATTTTATTAAAAAGTTAAAAAGAATTGTTCATAAAATGTCTTGGATTATTATGAAATAAGCCCCATCTCTAGGGAAGACTTTTTCGTGGACTATCTAGTGGGCCCACAAATACTCTGGGAAATGCTATATAAGGCTCAGAGAACTATCTTTTTCTTTTTTTAAGATTTATTTTATTATGTTGAGAGAAGGTATGTGTGTGAGAGAGAGAGAGAGAGAGAGAGAGAAGGGGGGAGGGCATAGAGCAGTCTCCATGATTGTACATCATTAGTTGTGACATAGTTTCATTCTAGACAGGTGGATGTGGGACCATGCGGGAGAGGAAACTGAACAGGGCCTCCCACACAGGAGGTAAGAACCTTAACTGCTGTGCCATCCCAGAACCCCAGACTTCATGATAGTGAGGCAAGCGCACAATCACTGAGCTATCATCACTGAGCTATCTCGACATCCCTCAGACAACTTCCAAAAGTGGTTTTCCAAACATTTGGACTCTGTTCTGGTATCTGGAGAAGGGCAGGATGTTTGGGCTAATGCTGAGACTTATTCTTGCAAGAGTGAGGTTTCAGAAAAAGAGAGAAAGGGAAAGTGGATTACTGGCCCAGAAAGACAGGGAGAGAAGGGTCTTCAAGAGGAATTGTGCTCTCTCATGCCAACTTCACCTCCATTTTTGATATATGGACTATAGTTTACTAATATTCCACTAGATTTTAGAGCCCATAAGGACAAATCTATGTGTTTATTAAGCCTTCAATAATGCTGTTTGTTCACTGACTTCTCAGCCCATCCTAGAACTGCAATGTGCATTGGAAAGAGCCTTAGAGGAATACACTGACTTCCCTGGATCCTGGTGAATGATCATTCTGCCTTTGCTTGAACATGCCCAGATAGGCTGTCTGCTTTTTGAGGCAAACTCATTTCATGTTGGATAGCTCTGGTTGTCAATACTAAGAGCAGCCTTCTCAGTTGAACAATGTTGTGCTCTGTTTTCCACCTTTAGCCTACTTATACCCCCAGGACTCTCACAGATGTATATTCCTTTCTGTGTGATCCATGGGTGAATTACTTCAGTTTTTGAGCCTTATTTCTTCTGTAAACCAGGGCAATAATAATGACTCTTCAAGAATTTTGTGAGGATTAAAGAGATAACATACATTAATCACCTGACATAGTGGCTGATACTGTTGACATTTAATACATTTAATACATTTTCATTTCCTCTTCCCCTCTTTCAAATAATTATTAATAGATGCCCCTGTTTCCTTTATGAAAATTTTTTCTTATTCCTTCATTCATTTATCCATTCATTCATTGATTCTATAAGTATCTATTGCACATTGACTTAATGAAAAAAACTCCATGGTAGGCACTGAAGATACAGTGGGGAGCAGAATAGACAGTGCTCCACATCCTAATCTCCTGAAGTCTAAAGACAAGTAAATAGGTTATCATAGTTGAGTGATGTGTACAATGCTGGGTGTGGGAAAAGAAGAAAGGGGGAACTCCTTCTGGTGAGACAGTGTGTTAGTTTCTTGAGACTGTTTTAACAAACGACCATAAACTTGGTGGCCTAACCCAACAGAAATTTATTCTCTCACAGTTCAGAAGGCTAGCAGTCTGGACAAGCTGTACTTCCTCTAGAGGCCCCAGGGAAGAACCAGTTTCTTGCCTCTTCCAGCTTCTGGTGACTTCCCAGCATTCCTGAGTTTGTGGCCTGATCACTCTAATTTCTGCCTCTGCTGTCACATGGCCTTTTCCACCTTGTGTCTTTCTGTTATCTCCCTTTGCCCCTTATAAGGACACTTGTGATGACACTTAGGGCCCACCTAGATAATCTAGGGTGATGTTCTCATATTATCATCATAAAATCTTTAAATTAATTGTATCTGCAAAGACTCCTTTTCAAAATGTGGACATTTCAGAGATTAGGACATGATATTTTTGGATGGTCATTATTTAACCTACTAAGGTGGAATAGGAGAAGCGAGGGCTTCCCAGAGGAAGCAATGTATAAACTGAGACAAGAAAAGTAAGTAGAAATTCTTTAGGAGAGGTGGCAAGGGTGGTCCACAATGTTCCAGTCAGAGAAAATAGTGTGTGGTAAAGGCCCAGGGGTAAGAGAGAGTGGTGAATCCTGGTATCTGAATGGAGTGGAGCACGCAGGTGATGTGTGTGCACGTGTGGAAGAAGGGCTGGAGAGGTGATGAGTTTGGGGAGATAAAAACACTAGTTAGGTCATGAGGAACCTCGATAGCCATGCTGGAGTGTTTGGTGTTTTATTTACTTTAATTAAAAAAACACTGTTCTTACAGTTATTTCTTGTTTTAAAAAATAGATTTATTTTTATTGTTTTCAGAGAGAGAGAGAGAGAGAGAGAGAGAGAGAGAGAGAGAGAAGGGGGAGGGCCCAGAGCAGTCTCCATAGCTGTATGTCATCAGTTTTCGATATAGTTTCATTCCACACAGGTGGATAGGGCCTCCTGCATAGGAAGCACGCCCCCTCAAGCTGGGGGCTGAACCAGGGGCTTCCCCCATGGCAAGCTCGCCCATCGAGGACCAAACTGGGGCCACTCCCCAGTTCAGCATAGGGGCCGCACAGACCAGAGCTGGGATTTTATCCTCGGGCCCCAGGGCTGCAAGGCAAGCACTTAACCCACGGAGCCACCCTCATGTCCCCGTTTTATGCTATATGTAATGGAGGTCCTGGAAGGTTTCTAAGAAGGCACCTCACATGGAGCAGAGGTGATGGGGCCTAGCAGAAGCAAAGGCACCAGTCTGAGGGTGACGGCAGTCATTCTGATGCCTATCACATGATCCCAGGTTCACCATGATCCTTGCTACAGAAGTCAAACCTTATTTTCTGATGTTACTGTGTATCCCAGATCCTTGAAAAAAATTAAGACAGGGCTTGCTTGGTCATAGAATGCTAGGACAGTTTGTTGTTATTTGACTTCCAGTAGCTGATTCCAAGCCTGACGGTAGAAGAGAAGCTCATTCAAAGACTCCGTAAGTGACACTTATTCATCTCCCTTCCTATGCCAGCCCCTTCCCAGCAGAATACCCAAGACAGACAGTGAGAGACAGTGATGGAAGGCAGGTAAAGAGGGAGGACCAATCAAAGAGAGTAACAAAGAAACTACCTGGTATGTTTTCTTACCTTTTTGGACATTTTTGTGGGCTAATTGGAGGTACAGTATAACTAAACACACACACACACATTCAGATATGTGTGTGAAATTGGAATTATGTTGAAATTTTATCAGTGCTCCCTTGAAAGGATCCTCCTGTAACTGGTTTGTCTTAAACTCTTGGTTTTTTTCAGAAAAATGCAGGTGACAAGACCTGCATGTTTCTGACTATATATTGACTCATCCTAGGGCTAAGAACCTGTAAGCACCCAGTCCTTTAAATTTCTGGGACCTGCTGAAGACCTTTGTATGTTCCTTTCAAATGGGGCTTGGGCTGCCAGGAGGTAGGGGTTACAGATGTTAAGAAGGAGTGACAATACACTCTCAAATTTCTGGCAACACAATGTATGAGTAGTTTGTCAAAATAACAATTCTCACAATGTGTTCTCCCCACACCCCTGCAGAAAGGTAGCCTGGGATTAAAAAAATAAAATAAAAAAATACAGGGTCCCACACTGTGCTTCAGTCAAATGAACTGAAATTTCCAGGGGCAGAGGTTCAGGAGTCTGAATTTTTAAGCAGTTCTTCAGAAAACCATAATGCTCATAAAGTTTGAAAAACACTCCTATTAGAGCTCAAGGGAAAGGAGGGACAAAGGAATAAACAATAGTCCTGATTAAGAAGAATAAGAAAGGGCAACGTCCTTATACCAGTGAACTCAGACAGAAAAAGAATCCACTATGCAAATTATGGTATAAACAACCATCATGAAACACAGCAATCAGGGCTGTAAGTGACTAGGTATTGGCATGAACATATAGCTATGATATACAGTAACATGAAACATGGTATGAGATAATTCCATGTTATATGTATATATGCACAGAAAAATGTCTCAAATTCATCAATCCAAAGAGTATTCACTGAGTTAACCATGGTGAATAAGACTGACAAGGTCCTTTGTCCACAGTCTAGTATATATATATATATATTTCATTGTATTAGCACACTGTTTATGAATATAGAAATTTCTATTGCCTATAAGAATTTCTAGTTTATATGTAGATGACATGTATTATTTTTATAGTAAAAATAATAAAAAAATAATATAACTGATTGCTTATATATCCCTTTGATTCAATAAATCACGTTCTTTGCTGATGCCTAAATTTTTAACAGAGTGCTCTCTGCCCTCATCTGCTTTTATACTAGTCTTTTTTTTCTTTCTGACTATGGTCTATACTTTATTTTCTATATCCAAGGCATCAGTCATATTCCATTAAGTATGTATGAAGAAAAGTTAAGTTCATTTTACTTATTACCCATGTACTATATATGGGCATATAAATAATATCTGTTTGCATAAATGTTGTTCACAACCATTTTTCCTATTGTTTCCTCTCCCCTATGGTGCTTTTTTTTTTCTATTTCAGACTATATGCTACACAAATGAGTAATAATTCCTGATAAAGAAGGCAGGAGTCAGTGGCAATAGGTCTCAATGTTATTTTAGGTAAGTCTGTAGTGTTTGAGTGTTGCCTGCGATTTTATGTCCAATTCTGACTAGTCCCTCTTCCAGGACCAAACAACACTAGCAGGAACTTAAGGTAGTCCAGTGACTTTAACAGGGAGCACCTGGAACTTGGCTGAGAAGGAGGCTATGGAGTAAAAGGGGAGAAGCAAAATTGAGTCAGATAACCCTTCTGCCTTCCCCTTCCCTCCTGAGCAGATGGTTTAAAGACTTCTTTGTTTTAGAGACATAGTTTCAGTAACCCTCAAATTGACAAGCTATCAGAAGACTGAGCAGGTGCAACATCTTTTAAATTCAGTTTTATTGGAGCCTGAGACCTGAGGAAGTCGTTTGGACAAGTATTCAGTTACTACAGACCATGCAAATCTAAAAACAAGAAACATGTTTTCTTTCCTTTCCTTCCTTTTTTCTGGCTTAGCAAAACCACTGAAACTCTTGTAATATGTTTAAACATATTTTCAGCTCATAAATGCCCTTGCTTGATTTCCTTCCATCAGACCTAGTTTCTTATGCATTTCTAATATTAAGTATGGCCCACAGTCAAGCATATGATTGGCCTTATGCTTTCTCTTGACCACAGTGTAAGTGTTTAGAACACAGGAGAACGTAGGTGGAGAGAAGGATGGGGGCTTCTCCTTGGAGCCTCCCTCCCACACTCCATGCTCACTGTTAAGCTATTACTATTCTGGGAATGACAGAGAGAACACTGCTGTGTGCTGTGTGTGCCCAGGGTATGTGTGTGCATGAGAGTTATAATTTCACTTTGGGGGTGCTTTCTGCTGGAAAGAGGCTATGATACAGTAATGTTAGGAGTACTTGTTGTTTAATCCATTTCTCAGACCAATGCCATTGAGAGTCTCTTCCCATGGACATCTAGAGGGTATTTAGGATCTCCTCCTTACGCATTCTGGAAGCTAAACAAATGCTGCCAACTCTAAAGCGATTTGGAAGTTGTAAATTCACAAGTGCAACTGTGATCTTTAACCATGTTTTTTTTTTTTTTTCCAGCTTCCTAGCAAAAGCAGGCTGTGTCCAGATTAAAATGGAAAGTTCTGATTTGGCATATGTTTTTCACAATTTAACATTCCACATCTAGATTTATAAAAAATCTAGGTGCCTGGTTATTAAAATATTCACTGTGGTTTTAAACCTCCAAAACATGTGAAGTTAGACTGTTTACACTTTTGGAAAGGCTTTATTGTTGCCTCTGAAAAGCCACCATCATGAAAAGCAGTCTGGTAGGATGGATGGACAACTGAGTGTGCTGATTGATCAAAGAAATGCAAAGAAGACAGAGAAGGAAAACAAAACAAAACTATGAATGTAAAGTTATGCTATGTTTTTGTTTTTGTTTTTTTTCCTATTCTCTTGGGAGATAATCCTGAAGTATTTTATTTATTACGTGCACACTTACTGCTTAAAATGCCGATGACATGAAGATAAAAGTGATATGGTGCCTGTCTTTAAGGAATAGATCACAAAGAGAAGACCTGGAAGTTAACAAAGGCAAAGGAGTATTGTGAATGCTGATAGAAGTAAATTTACCTATAAGGTATAGCAGTGGTGGAAGGAAGAGTGGTTAATAAACTGGGATGTTGATGAGAGAAGAGGAAGGGAGGATGGGAAAAGTAGGTATATTTGCCAGGCTAGTGAAAAGGTAGGACAACTCAGGCAAAAGATGTTATATTAGCAAAATCAAATTTTCAAAGAGCCTGGTAGGCTCAGTGGATTAGCCTGACCAAAGAGCAGGTGCAAGAGAATGAAAGATTCAATAGACAGGCAGAACCTCAGGAGAAGGCAAAGCTCCATTCTCCTGGCCTCTATGTGGAATAGTATTAAACATTCCCCAGACAGTAGCATGTCAGGTTGTTGCTGTTCTTTGGTTGGTTAATGCTCACTTTTATGACTGAAAACTAATTAATAAAAGAGGCTGAAATAATGAGACATTTTTGACATTTATGAAATTAGCAGATATTAAAATAAAGATAGGCATTCTAGAAAAGCTACAAAATCTATGTACTGATAATGGGAGTGTAAACTGATAACATTTGTCCGGGACATTTTATATGTATGTCAAAAGCCATAAAAATCTTTGACTCATAGCCCCACTGCTAGAACTTCATCTAAAAAAATAAAATTCTTAATTTTAAGATAAAATCCAGGATTCTGTTTCTTGTATAATTTTAGAAACATTATTGACTGTTCCACTCACCCAGGAAGTAGAGATTAGGAAAATGATGCCTTGTTGTTTGGGGAAGCTGCAAGGAAGTCTACATGTGAGTGCATGGAGTTTGAATTAGAACTATATACATGGAGTAAGTAAACCAAACCAGGAAAATAACATCAAAAGTATTTTTTATCTGGTAAGACACTTAGGGTCCTAATAGAAGCAAACTAGAAACTGCTTGATAGGGATACCTCCACATCTAAGTGCCCTGAGACGTCAACAGTGAACAACTCCAGTGAAAATGGGTTCACAGTAAAATAATTACAAAATTCCAGGTTTCCAGACCTTCAACTCCGAGGAACATAACTCACAGAGTCCTCTGATGCTGCACTCTGAAGCCCACCATTCTGCTTGTACGGAAATCACAATTCATGGGCTGCTTTCAGACAATGACCAAATGTGGCAGAGATATTGAGGAAGTCCCCTTACTGGGAAACACAGGACTCCTTTGACACCTGTCTGTAGTATGAGGATTCCCCAGAGGCTTTGCTCTTCTGAGTCATTGGGGATGCTTCCATTTAACTTTCCTTCCCTTTCTCTTTTAATCAGGGTTAGACTTGCATAATGTTGGATGGCTCTCTTCACCTTTTCCAGCTCCCTCCTCATTTTATTCCAGGCATCTCCTCAATAAAACCCTTGCATATTAAATCTCATTTTGGCATTCATTTCTCAGAGGAAATAGACCTTAATCTTGGAATTTGTGGTTGACTTTCCCACAACTGGCTGGTGAAAAGGACATGGTTCTGGCTAGTAGGTAGAAGACAGATGGTCCCTGATACAACCTGGAGGCTCAATGCCTGAAGATTTCACCAGTGGTGAGCTGAAAAAAATGTTCAAGAAGAAGGCAGTGCTGTGCAAGAGGTGATGACCTAATAAAAAGTCATAATTTCTGGCTTAATTCCTTGACCTGAGACAATTTTCAGATCTGAAAACCATTGATCTTGGAGGTGGTCAGGTGCCTAGGAGAAAGGACCCTTTAGCATCATGGCAAAAATAAACTGTGACAATTATAACCAGTTACTTGGATGGGGAAATGAAGGAATAACCAGACATATCGAAGATTAATGGACACAAGGTCTGAGATGTTATCAATACATGGAGCTCCATAATGTCATCATGGTGTCTTTTGTCACAGCAAGAGCCTCTAAGAAGCCAGATAATAAATGAAATCCTGGGGGATTGCACAATTGGAGTTGATATAGTATTTGGTAATTTGAGTAACCCTCATACAGGTTTTCTGGTCTGTGGAATAAGAGTTATCATAAATTAGTAGTGAAGGCCAAGTGGAAAATTTTGAAGTTTCCCAACCTCCCTCCTATGTCATTTAAGACAGGGGATTCTAACCCTTTGGCTTCCCTGAGCCACAATGGAAGAAGAATTGTCTTGGGCCACACATAAAATACATTAACACTAGTGATAATGACAACTGATGAACTAAAGAATAGCAAAAAAAATCTCAAAATGTTTTAAGAAAGTTTATGAATTTGTATTGGGCCACATTCAAAGCCATTCTGGGCAGCATGTGGCCTGTGGGCTGCAGGTTGGACAAGCTTGACTTAAGATAATGACCACAAAGTATCATATCTTGGGGTGAGGGAATGGTGGTGATTAGTGCCATCATTATAGACCTAAAGGATGCAAGGGTGGTGGTTCCTACAATATCTCCATTTAGTTCACTAGTCTAGCCTTCTTGAAACTGGATGGATCTGATAGTTCTATAGACTACCACAGTAGAAGCAGCTTCAAGTGTAGCTGCTATACCAGATGTGAAATCACTCCTAGAACAGACTAATAAGG
>PVKE010027299.1:0-21694 GCA_004027555.1 Craseonycteris thonglongyai | reverse complement strand
AAAAAAAAAAAAAGAAAAAAAGAATAGCTATCAAGTAAATTATGAAAGAAGAAAACAAAATTATAGTGGAGGAAGTATAAAGAAATAAAAGACAAAGTATGTTCTTTGAATAAACAAATAAAATAGATAATTCAATTTCCCAGATAAATAAAATCAGAAAAAACAAAACACTTTAATAAGTAGTATTAGGCATTAAAAATAGGCTGTAACCACAGATGTGGCACAGATTAAAATAATGATAAGCTAATCAATTTAAAGCATCTTGGCAGGGAATGAGTTCCTAGAAAAATATAAATAACAAATACAAGGGGGAATCCCAAAAAACTGGAATTTATTTATAAAATTTGTGTATTTATTCTTACATGTTGGAACTTCATTCACCTTCAAAGTACTCTCCATTTGATGCAATACACCTATCAAGATGCTTTTTCACAGCTCAAAATAGTTTTTGACCTTGCCTATTTTGATGCCTTTTAGCGCTTCTGCATTTTTTTTATTCATCTCTTAAACATGGGCAAATTTTTTTATTTGAGGATTTTTTTCATTGGAGGAAACAAAAAAACAAGTCCCTCGGGGTGAGATTGGGCGAATAAGGAAGGAGGGGCACAGGGGTTATGCCATTTTTGGTCAAAAACTTGAACACTCAGCACAGTGTGAGCAAGTACATCGTCATGTTGCACATTGTTTGTGTAAATCACCCATCATGAAATGGCCAGATGCATTTAAAGACTCTCAAATATTTTTTATTTTTTTAGTGAAGTTGAATGCATCCTCTAATAATAACACTAGATGGAATACTGATGCAGATGAGTTCCTAGAACATTCACCTAGTGGGGGAAACCTGTATTACAAGGGGCCAACCTTCCAGAAAATAATTCCAGTTTTGGGGGGATTCCCCTTCATAGATGTAAGAAAATGTAAAAAAAATCAAAGGTCTTAAACTCACTGAAGAAAATTATATTAAATATTTCCCCTCAAGGAAATGATAGTTTTAAAGGCCTGTTCTACCAAATATTCATGAAATACGTAATCCCAATCTCACACAAACTTTTTCAGAAAATAAAGACTGAAATAATTCTTCCAAGTTCATGTTATAGTTTACCCTAACTTTGATACCAAAAACTAACAAAAGCAGCATGAGAAAGAAATCTACAGGGCAATCTTATTGATAAGTATAAACACAACATACCTAAACAATGTATTAAAACTAGAATGTGCAGGCTTACCTCACTTTATTGCATTTTACCTTATTGCACTTCACTGATACTGCATTTTCATCAACATCAAGCAAGACTCTCCACTAATAAAAAAGATTAAAACTTGCTGAAGGCTCAATAACTTAACAATAAAATATTTTTCAATGAAGGTATAGACAATGGTTTTTCTTAGGCATAATGCTATTGCACACATAATAGACTACAGTACAGTGTAAACATAACTTTTATATGCATTGGGAAACCAAAAATTTATGTGACTCACTATATTGCAATATTTGCTTTCTGGAACTGAACCTACAGTATCTCTGTGGTATGCCTATATATGTATCAGAAAATACATTATTGTGATGTCCAATTTATTCCAGAAATACATACTTGCTTTTAACATTGGAAAAACTTGTAATATAATTCAGCACATTTACTGATTAAAGGAGAAAAAAATCATATACAACTCAGTGCTCATTCATTTTCTGTTTTCTTAAACCACCTAATGAAAACTAGGTATTATTCTAAGTGCTAGGGAAACATTGGTGAACAAAATAAATAATCTCTGTTCTAATGTAGTGAGAGAAATAGATGTTCTTGAAGGGAAAGGCATTTTTTAACAACCAAGGGGAAAAAAGCTCTGGTTTGTAATATTTGCTCATTTCTGGGGTGTAATTCTTCTACTGTGGCCAATTTCAAGCTACCAAATGACACAGAGTTGGCAAGCGATGTGTACAATCAGCACTCGAGCTGGTATGAGTTGGCTCCAGTGCACCACTGGGACCCCAGAAAATGAATATAATAATTCAGGAAGTTATATATGATATTGGAAGATGAGAAATGTTATGGAGGATAATGAACAAGGTAAATGGGATAGTGGGTGCTAAGGTGGGGGGGACACATTTTAATTTTCAAAAATGTGTTAGGATTTCTGACAAGGTGACCTTTGAGTAAAAACCAGCAGAAGATGAGGGAGCCTGCTATGTGATAGAGGGGACAGACAGAGCAGAAATACTCAGGCTGGAGTATACCTGGACTTCTCAAGGCAGTGTATCTGGGGTGAACTGGGGAGAGGAGACAGTAGCAGAGATGAAGTCACAGTGGGTGGGGAGGTTAAGATCACAGAAGTCCTGGTAGGCCATGATCAGGCATTTGGGTTCCTTTGTGAAACGCAGTATTGTTGGAAGAGTTTGACAGGTAAGTGACATGATGTGACTTACATTTTAAAAAGATTGCTGAGGTCACTATGTTGATACTAGATCTCAGTAGAGCGAGGGTGAATAGAGAGGTGGTTTCATGTGATAATCCAGGCAAGGGAGTGGTGGCTTTGACCAGGGTGACCATGGTGAAGTTGGAAAGAATTTATCTGATACTGGTTGTATTTGAAGATAGAGACAATGATTTATCTTGGTTGTTTGAGTGAAACACATGAAGGAAGAAAGGCTGACTCTGGTTCTTGGTGTAGTCCTACTTTAAGAGGTCCGGAATGAGAGAAGGAGCCACAAAAAAAGGATGTGTCAGGAGCTGTCACTGATGTAGGACAAGAACCAGCAGGGTCCTGTACTCTGGAAGCCACATAAGAGGATGGATCAGGTAAAGAGTGATCAGCTTTGCTCAAATCTATAGTTTTCAAATTTACTGAGATATAGGTCATTGGTGATCTTTACAAGAGCTATTTCAGTAGAATGATAGACTTGAGTACCTGAATGAAGTGAGCTCAAGAAAGAACAGGAGGAGAGGGTTTAAAACAGTGATTCTAGTCAACTCTTTCAAAGAATTTTGTTATAAAGGGGAGTTGAGAAATGGGTGTAGCTGTAGGAACAGGAATGTTGCAGAGAAGGGTATTTGTTTATTTTAAGGAAGAAGAGAAAGTATGCTGATGAGAATGACTTTTTTTTTTTTCCTTTGAAAAGGTTATTTTTTATGAATTGTAAAATGTATTGGGGTAACATTGGTTGGTAAAAATTACATAGGTTCCAGGTGTACAATTCTGCATTACATTGTGTATGTATTGTGTTTTGTGCTCACCACCCAGGGCCATTTCTCATTCCATCACCATATTCTTTAGAAAAAGAAATATTGACAAATGAAGAGAAAGAGAAGGAAGGATTGCTGATGCAATGTCCTTAAATGCAAGAAAGTGGTTGAGATTGTATACACCAATACAGAACAACACAGATGGACTCTCTATTGTAATATCGTAAGTAGAGTTAGACATTGTAGTTTTCTCTACTTACTGCCGGTATGGAGAATAGATTTGGTGGCAGGAATCTGTGGAAATTGACTTCTGAATATTTTAATTTTCTCTGTAAAGTAGAAAGCAAGCTATTTAAACTTGACAGACCACAGGAAAGACAAATGGAACAAGATAGCATTCCCAGAAACAGATCAATACAAATATGGACCCATGACATGGGGGAAGGTAGCATTGAAAATCTTTGCTCAACACCTTGTGTTAAGCAGGGCCATGTGCACAAAGTGGTTATGAATATGAAATAATACAAATGTATCTCTGTCTCTCATATCACACAACACACAAATCAATGCCAATCAAAGCCTAAAGTGTGAGAGAAAACTCTTTTAAAATTTTAGGAGAAAAAATCTTTATGATTTTGTGTATGAAATTTGTTTTTAAAATGTGATACAGAAAAGTAAATCATAGAGAAATATATTAATATGTTTTATATAGAGATTAAAAATATAAGCCATATACTCTAGGATATATTTTTAATTAATGAAGGAATAGCATCAAATGATGATGTTTATAAATTAATAAGGAAAAACTGTCAGCCCATTATAAAATACTAAGGAAGGAAATCCCAGAGGCCATTAAACTTGGGAAAAGATGCCTAATATTGTTAGTAATCTGGAAACAATAACTTAAATTCACATTAAGATACACTTTCATATCTACTAGCTTTCCAAAACTTAAAAAAAATGTCAATAGCCTGTATGCAATAGGAACTTGTATCCATTGCTAATAGGAGAGTAAACTAATACATTTTGGGGGAAGTTCTCGATTTTCATTTTCATTTTCATTTGTACATGTGTGTAACCTACAATTATATCCAAGGATACATTCCATAGAGAATTTCTCTTCGTATATTCCAGGAGATATAGCCAACACTTTATATAACACAGTATTACTAAAACTGCAAAAATTCTGAAATAAGTCAAATATCCATCAGTAGTAAAACAGACTTGGTGAAGCCAGGATGGCTCAATGGGTTAAGCGGTCACTTTGCAGCCCCGGAGACCGAGGATCGAATCCCAGCCCGGCCCCGGCCCGTGCAGACCCATGTGCTGAACTGGGGAGTTCCCCTAGTTCGGTTCTCACCAGGATGAGACCCCGGCCCAGTTCCTGCCCTGTGCAGCCCCGCGCCCACCTGTGGAATGAACCTATGTGGAAAAACCAATGATGTGCAACTATGGAGACTGTTCTGGGCCCTCCCCCTTCTCTCTGTCTCTGTTTCTGTATATCTCTCTCTCTGTCAAAAACAATAAAAAAAATAAATCTTTTAAAAAAACAGACAAATAATTTGAGGAATATAAAGTACAGGTAAACCTACACAGATGAATCTCACATATATTATGTTGAGTAAAATTTTTAAAGAAGTTAATTATGTAAGAGTATATCAACATCAATGTATTTTTAAGATATTAAATTAAAAACATGTAAAAATAAATAATATATGTTTTAGGGATATGTTTATATGTGCTAAAACTTTATAAAATAATACAAATTTAGCATAGTGATTATAACTTAGAGGGAGAGAATTATGGTTAAGGATGGGCACATAAAATTATTCTAAGATAATGTTAATTTTCTATTCTTTAACCTAGACAATGAGTTTGTGTTCATTTTATTATAATTATTATTTTTTAAATCTCTAAACATGCATGCTAAATGCACTCTTTTAAATCCTGGCAGCATTTTTCACCATTAGATCTAGTTTTTCTGTCTGATGTCCCACTTGTTCCACTTTTAATGTGAACAGCTAAAACTACGTTTTTTCATTCAAAACCTGTCTGTATATATCACAATTCAGAAAGAATCAGTGGTTAATGTCTGTGTAAAGGAAAGATGTTAGCATATGACTGAAAAACTTGATTTATACTGCCAATGTAAAGAACTCTAATCTGTTACATCAGAACCCAGATTTGGCTAAGAGATTGATACCTTGAGTAAGCAGGTAGAATTATGGTTTTGGGGTACAGCTCTGCACCATGTAAGGAGGCTTGAGAGCACTGTGTGCCTCAGATCTTCAGGAGCAGTGACCACTGGCCTTGTCATCACTCACAGGGAAAATTATGTATGTGGATATTAAAATAGTCTTGAAGGAGAACAAGCAGCATGTGTTAAAAGATAGCCCATCCACACTTGTATCTTGGCCATGGTGGAAGTTTGAGCTGACCTTCAGATAATGGGCCCAGGCCCCACATTTCTGGATTTGTTTTTATATTTTGTTTCATTCCTTTGCTTATTTTAAATTATTACTCAATGTATAATGTCTACTAAAATTCCTCACAAGTTATAAATGCTCCTTAAGAGGTATTATTATATCATCATCATTATTATTGCCAGTTATACTCATTTAATAGATCTATTAATTAATTAAAAATACTTATTGATGCCTAAAGAAGTACTGTCCTGGATACTGGAGATGGCAGGAGAAATTTTTGCATGAAGTCTGTGCCTAAGTTATCATGTAATCTATCTGGAGTAACAAATCACCTAGACATGTGTAATCTGAGGTGTAGGCAAGGAGTTGAAGAATAGCACAGAAACTCAATTTCAGTCTATTTCAATCATATAGGAAAACAGGGATGGACAGAGGTCTCTAAAGACTGAATCTCAGATAAGGTATGTCCTCAGGTCTTGAGTTAATAGCCATTGGAGGCTCTTAGCATATGTGGATGGAGAGAGGGTGGGGACACGTAATGTCAGCCTCACGTCACTGGTTATCTGTGTTCAATAATTTGGCAGACACACTGCTTTATAAGTTGTATTATTTCTTGTGGCATAGTTAGCAATATATATTTGGTCTGTGTCTCTGGTTCTGATTCTACACACACAGATCCTAAAACCCTTAGAATCCCTGGAGTGATGAGTGTCTTGTACATGCTAATCAGGTGATGAGTGGCTTTGGGCCCCTTGATAGATTCAGGATGGGAAATAGTCACTAGAAAGGCCAAGACAGGATTAGAGGTTGGGACTTTCAGCCCCACCCCACCCCTACTCCTTTCTTCTGTCCTTCCTTCCCTGCCACTGGGAGGGGAGAAGGGCTGAAGGTTGAGTTTAATCACCGGCAGCCAACAATTTAATCAATCATGATTACATAATAAAATCTTTGTAAAGACGTCTGAAGGACTGGGTTCTGAAAGTTTCTGGGTTGGTGACCACTTTGGGGTGCTGGGCGGATGGTGTGTCAGGAGAGGGCATGGAAGCTTCCTGCACCCTTACCCACAGCTTGCCCTGCGTCATATTTCTTCCTTTTGGCTGTTCCTGAGTTGTGTCTTTTATAATAAACCAATGAGATTAATAAAGTGCTCTTCTGATTGTGTAAATTGTTCTAGAGAATTATCAAACCTGAAAATATATACTATATATATATCTATATCTCTCTCTTTTTTTCTCTCTTTCTACTGGGAAAACTCTGGGAAATACACACACACACACACACACACACACACACACACACACACACACACACACACATTTTTCCCAGAGTTTTTCCAGTAGATATTTATTACCTAAAAGAGAGAAGAGGAAAAGGCCTGGAGGAAGGAAGGGGCCAGGGAGCCAAAAACAGGAGAGCGGTGCCAGAGAACACATTTATACCAAAAACCATGTACGCAGCCTGTCATTTTCAGAATATGATGTTGGCAGAGAACCCTCTTTATCTATCTATCTATCTATCTATCTATCTATCTATCTATCTATCTATCTATCATCTATCTATCAATCATCAATCATCTATTTATCATTTATCATCTATATCTATTTATCTATCTTACTATCTATCTATCATCTATCACCATCTATCATCTATTTATTCTTTCTCTCTCTCCCTCCCCCTCCCCATAATTCTCCTGCTGACAGACTCTTCCAGGGACTCATTTTTCTCTAGCATTGATCTGTCACAGTTTGGGTGACTTTCCATGGGGCTGAGCTCTGAAGCAGTGGAGATGGACAGAGGATCCCCCGAGCTTGTCTAAATCCCTATTGCCTTCCAAACCTGAAGGTGTTCTCAGACAGTGAGTGGAAGGCCAGGTCACTGCCATCAGATAGTGGTACAAGTTCCACAGGCCGCACTTCTGTCCTGGGAAGGCTGGCTCTGTAGCCCTCTTCTCAGGGTGCTTGGTGGGAGCATCGTTTTTATTACTATTGTATTCCCCCGGGGCCTGCCCTCTGGGGATTCCAAGTGCTGTGCAAACATATTTAATAAGCATTCTGCTTTACTCATAAATTCTCCCAGGCTCATGTTTTGTAGCGTGTGGCAGGTGAGCATGGGGCTGTTTTTTGTTTGTTTTTTTGTTTTAGGAAACAAAAGTGGATTCAGATGTGAAGGTTAAATCTAAGGTACTAGAATTGGCTTTTCCAGTCTACCTGCCATTGGCTGAGCAAGGCTCTGCTTTAATGCCAAATGCTTCTATCCCTGGTTTTTGTGGTAGATTCTCAAGGACCCCACTTTCTAAGCTACCAAATAACACACCATATCCTCCCCTTTGCTCACCATTTGAGTTCTTCATTGTCTCTCTCACTGGTTTCCTGATGATCCTTCTGGCTCTACTGCACTTGCTTATGGATGTGATTTTTAAATAATGCTTTGGTCTTATATTTCAGTCGTGTTGGGATAAAGAATGAGGGAGGCAGGAACACTGTCTTCCAGAGTAGTGATAGGGACCACGTGAGTAATAAGCAAGGTACACCTGTGAAATGTTACGTGTGTTATGTCAATTCTGAAAGCTATGGGCCAAGTCTAGATGACAATAATGTTTGAGAGTCATGCTTTCTAAATTATACTCCGTAACCAGTAACAGTAGCTCTCTCTCTTTTTCGTTTTTGTTTTTGACAGAGACAGAAAGAGACAGAGATAGAAAGAGACAGAGAGAAAGGGGAGGGTCCAGAGCAGTCTCCATAGTTGTACATCATAAATTTTTCGACATGGTATCATTCCACACGAGTGGGCAGAGGTGCCCTGCATGGGAGGCATGCCCCCTTGAGCCAGGGGCTGAACCAGAGGGCGAGAACCGAACTGGAGGCCTCCCCCATGGGAAACACACCCCAGTTCAACATATGGATCCACATGGGCCAGTGCCAGGATTCAATTCTCAGTCCCTGGAGTTGCAAAGGGAGCACTTAACCTGCTGAGCCATCCTGACTTTCTTAACAGTATCTCTCTTAAAGGTTCTTTAGTAATATCAGACACATAGTAGGTATTGTATAAACATTTATTGGATGAATGTGTATGTATGTGAATAAGTGTGTTCACTTATGCATGCACATGACTTGGTAACTCAAAATACTTTTAGTCCTGGAAACTGAGAAACACTGATTTAATCCAAGTTGTCTCTTTCAGATGTAGGCCTATTAAACTAGATGAAGCAATTTTACCACAGGAAGCTTTCCTAGAAATTTTTTTTTTTTAAATGATCATCTCTGTTTAGTTTTTTAAGCTAGCCAGTAGTTTTGTGATTAGGCTTTGTTTTATATAGATTTTCTTTTGAAAATCCACTATTTCTGTATCCCTTGAAGGTTGACAGCAGAACTGGCAAAATGTCAAGAATGATTCACAAAAATGCCAATACAGAATATTCTTCAACAGAGGGAATATATCTTTGGAAGATTCTCTGTCTGGGTTAATTAGTGTTCTTTCTGAATCTCTCACAGAAATATCTTAGGGCTGCTTTCATTAGTGGTTTTATCCATAGCATAGAAGTTCTGATCTGGCGTTTAGTCTGGCTTTAATACAGCGATATCTGTTCTGACAATCCCTGTCTTTTGATTGAAAAAGGGATTACACGAAGACTCATCATGAGCTATTGTTAGGAGAAACTGGATTCTCAGCATGGAGTTTCGCCTTTGAACTAATTTTTTTCTAGTCCTAGAATATGGAAGGTGTTGCAAGAAATGTCCTATATGAGATAATCAGATGGAGCATTGGCCTCCAATTTTGCACTGTTAGTCCTGGGGTATTGGCCTTACCCTCTCTGCCTCACACTCCCAAGCCTCCCTATATAAAGGGATCCTTTTAATCTTCCCTGTCAAGATTCATCAGCTGGCACCCTGAGGATTTGGGTGAGGTTGAGACAGAATTTGAAATATCAATACCAAATAAATGTTCTTTTGCAGCTACTGACCTCTTCTCCCATTGCTTGTTTCCATTCCGGGGTCCTTGATGTGAATGGGAGGTGAGATAAGAAATTAGAACATTTTATATCTTGAGGATCTGTACTTATTCTTCAATTATATACTATGCTTAAAGCCATTCCATCTATGCAGGAGACAGCTCAAAAGTAGTTTCTTCATATCTTTCTGTCTGATCTCTCCTTGTCCTGAAAGACACAATTATATTTAATTCCTAAACAATAGTTGGATTTATTAAATGTTTGAGTAATTGCAGGGCATATTTGTGTAAGAATGTTTTTATTTTCAAAGCCTATTCTCAAGCATCATTTCATTTGAAGAAGCCGGGTGAGGTAGCAAGGAAAGGCACCTTCTAAAATATTGTTTACAGTTTACATTGGAGAACCTGAGGACAAGAGCCCTGAAGTGACTTCAACAATGACAGAAGGGTCAGGGTTGTTGTCTGCTGAGGTTAGCTTTCCATGTATACCATCTCCGATGAACACTCACAGAGTCTCCACCTTATTGACAAATAATAGTTCACTTACATGTGAATTATTAGGCCTACATTTTACCTTTCTTAACAGAGCTATAGGACCTGGGAGATATACTCATACAGGAATAGCAAAGCAGGATCAAGAGAATGGATGAGATGAAGACATGTGGATTTCAGTACAAGATCTCAGTTTTACCATCATAAAAATGTTTGCACAGAGAAGAACCAAACCATTACTTTATTAGTAATTTTAACATTTATTGTATACATAGTATATGATTATTCCAGGAACAATAATATGTACTTAGGATACAAGTGTGACACAGAGTCCTTTTGGGAGACACACACTTAAGTAAATATAAACACACACACACACACACACACACACTAGTTTTCTGGTTCAAGGTGAGCCCTATGCATTTAATTGAATCCCCTTACCTACCAAATTTACATACATATATGTGATATATGTATATATTGACTTAAATGTATGTATGTATGTATGTGTGTGTGTATATATGTGTGCACACACATGCATATACACACATTAGGAGAAATTAGCATCAGCATAGATAAGAAAAGGAAGCTTGTATACAAAATGTCATGTTGAGAGTGTCAAATTGAACACAATGATAAATAAACCCAAGAGCCAATAACTGTGATGTCATGTTATAAGGGTTATGAATGTATAGTCTTATAACTGGGAAGAAGGGAAAAGTTTGGAACAATAAACAAGTGTATTGCACAAGGCCGACCACAACTTGTAAATACACCTGTTGCACTCCTAAAGTCAATCATAAGGGTAGAATTTTATCCCACCCATCTCAGTCACTCAGCCTTTCCAGTCAACTTATTATAATTCTTATTGTTTGGGTCCCTCCCACCTCCATCTAGGTGGGCTTAATCATAGGACTTGTGGCCAACGCAGTGCATTCTGTGGTGACAGTGTACCCATTTCAAGCTTGAGCCTTGAGACTGTCTTCTGCTTTGGCTCTCCTTCTTGTTCTCCTGTGACCCACCATGGCAAGTACATACCTCAGCTGTCTGCTGCCCCAGAAAGAAGGGTTTGGAGTAATGAGAATATGACCTGCAGCCAAGCCTACACTGTCCCAGCAAAGCCGTAGCTTAAACACATGAGAGAAAAACCAGTGTTTGCTACCATAACCTATTAAATCTTGAGGTTGCTTGGCACCCACAATTATGGTGGCACTAATTGGCTGATGTCAGGGGTGCTTACTGACTATACTTGGCATGGGGCACATGCTGTTTAAACTAAGGGTGTGACTAAAGAGGATTTGTAATAAGCAAATTCATGTCCATTTGGGGAAAGCAGCAGTAGCCCAGCAACCTTCAGTGTGTCGCAATCAATTGAAGGGGACAAAAATCCAAGTATTTTGCATCTAGCAGCAAGGTTTGTTATGGATAATGCTCTCTGCAGTTGTTGCCTTGTAAAGGTGTGCCACCAGGTAGAGGCATCCATCACAGCAGCAGCAGGGGTTGGAGGAGAAGGTTGGGGGGCAGTGGGGGCAGTGGAGGCAGTGTGTAATGTTTGGAATTACACTTGGAATGTACTGTGGATAGAGATGCCCAGAGCCTGCCCGGGACCTATGCGCGGTGAGGCGGAGGCCTTGCTCCATACCCTCACAGCTCAGATATTTGCACGACCTCATATACTAGGACCAGGGCCCTACTAAGATCAAGCTGCTACAGCAAACACAAATGACAAGCAGCCACAGGCAAAGAGAAACAGACTCATGTCCAAAGATTACAACTTTCTTGTTGAACAAATGTCTGTAGTTATAGCTGTCTTCTTCCTCCTCACTTACAACTGGTATCCTTGTCTGGCAAAGTAAAAACGCAGAGAAGAGCTTGGAGCAGGCAGGTCACCATCAGCAGATGGCTAAGGGGATGCCCTTATTTTGTTTGGTGGTTCTTGTGTGGCTGTCAGTGGCCAGAGTGGCCTAGAGTAAGTCCTGGCCTAGTGACCTCATGAAGTTACCCGATGTTCATCCTGGAGTCATTCTTGTTGTAAGCCTCGAACTCCCTAAATGATAGTCCAGATCCTTCCATCCCTCTGAACCCTGCCCCTCTGTTCTGGAGAATTGGGAGTTGCCTTCTGTGCATCAAATCTTAAGCTAGTAAGTAATTTTTCTTCCCGGTAATGCAAGCCTATACTGTAGCTTGGTAAATTATTCTTACAATATTGGATATGTGACTGACATCCTTCCTTGTTTGGTCATGCTGGTACAGTGTTCTAAAATATACATATTTTTATATAGCATTGTAAATATAAAGGAAAATTATATGTGGTACAGTCAAATATACAGGCTCTGTTTACCATCTTAAATGGGAGCTTAGAAGCATTTTCAGAATCTAATGAACATAATTGACAATGGATTATATATGGGAGAGATTTGGAGGTTTTGTTTTGTCTGGGAGCCTAAGAGAAAAAAAAAAAGACATATAAGGAAAGTACATGTAATCTAGAGAGAAATGAATAAAATTCTATGCAGCCCTAACATTTAAGGGCCAAACAATGGAAAAGACTACTCAAGAAACTGTAGATGGAATTTGAAAGGTTGTAAGGACAAAAATCAAGATGTTACACAGTCCTGAGGACAAATGGAAGAGAGAGTTCAAAAACTTAGTGGTTCACAAAAAGTCACAAATACTGTTGGAAAGTGAGGGATAAGGGTTGAACTGTTATCAGATTGGAAGGTTGTGTAGTCCTGGTGATCTGAGGAGAGATCGGTATCAGGAAGAGCCCTGCCTCACGTGGCAGCATTAGGTGAATGAGCAAGGAGAGGCTGGAGGATCAAGTCGAGAGCCCTTTCAGGAATTCGGTTACCCAGCCATCTCTCTCTCCTGGGTTTTGCTTATTTGTTTACTTGACTATGTTCCCCAAAGGGCGCCAAGATCTTTAGGGCAGTCGATATGATTTTATTTAATTTTTGTGTCACCAGTATCTAGCACAGAGCCTGGCACATGGTAAGTGTTCAGTAATTGTTCCTAAATGAAGGGATTGCCAGCTGGAAAGCATCATGTTGACAGATATTCGGATCACCTTTAGCAAGGGAGTTAGGGAAAGCATGAGCCCCTGGAGAGAGTTCTCTAAATGCCTTAGCAGAGCTTCTCGATGCAAGACAGAATAGACGTGTTGCTGAAGCTCCAGTCTGCAGAAGCGGCAAGGGTAATTTTAGGCCATCAGGATGTCATTTTCCTAAATGGAATAACTAGTCCCTTGCTGGTTGGAAATCAAGTGTATTCTTGTCAGAGTGCTTTCGGTGCAGATACCAGCGATGGCCTTGCTGGTTAAAACGGAAGCTTTTAGCCTTCATTCTGTAAGAACTAGATTTAGATGTACATTTAAAATGGAAAATGCTATTTAAAATATCTGATTGTCCATTAAAGTTCACGTTCTGTCATCTTACCATCTCCTCTTAAAGGCCAGTGCTGGGCTGTGCCCCTCTATGCAGGAAGCACCTTTTACATGGACGCAGCACACAAAAGCTGATTGTCTCTCCCCAAAGGGGTGTGATCTTCCCATCTCTGAACAGGTCACTTTTTAGAAAGCATTGTTCCAATCCAGCTAATTTCAGTCCAATCATTTCCTTCCATTCAATCTTCTAAAAAGGCATCCATTTTGTGGCTCTTCAGTTCCAGTCTGATTTTTTTTATACTTCATCTCTTGTCAAGGTTTTTTCTTCTTTTTCTCTATTTCGATAGATACTATGGTAGTCATATTTTACATACATACATTTGAATCTATATTTCTGTCTATATATGTGTATATTATAAGAGTTTTTGTATATGCATATAGAAGAGGTAGTCAAGAAATTCGTGGAATGAAGGGAAAGATATTTTTAAAAAGACAATTATTTTTTCTTTTTAATATATTCACCCTTAACCCTAACACACTTTCAGATCTTTCAATAACTTTATTTATAATCTCAGGGAAAAAAAATTTGTTTTTGCCCTCAAATTGCAGCTTTAACCTCTTCATCATCTGTGGTTTCTTCCCCTTGAAGCTGTTTTTTTATACTTAGGAGCGAATACTAATCAGATGGACCCAGGTCTGCAGTCTGCCCTGTAAGGAGAGTGGTTTAATGTTTGGAAGCCACATGAGTGAAGAGTAGGCAACACAACATTGCTCTTGTGCACAGGAGCGTTGTCATGCAAAAGCAGCGCCCCTTGGGTCCATTTTCCTCTTTTATTCTGCTGCACAGACTTTTTAAAACTGTTTCAGCAGACTGGAATAGTTCTCTCCAGTTATATGACACCCTTATCCTTGTCATCGATCAGCAGGATACCCTCTGTATCCCACAGAACAGTAGCCATGATCTTTCCAGCTGACTGTGATGCCTTGAACTTCTTAGGGAGTGGCGTGCCTTTTTCGTGCCGCTGCATAGACTCCTGCTTTGACTGAGACTCGTAACGATGAGCCCAAGTTTCATCTCCAGTGGTGATCTGGTTGAAAACTTCATCTTTGTTGTCTCTGAAAAAGTCCCAAACCTGTCACGGATACTCAACGTGCTTATTTTTGAAGCAGCATGTGCATTCTCAGTACCCATCTTGTACTGACTTTTGACATCCTTAGGTGCTGATGGAGAATATTCAAAATGACTGTGGGTAATACCCTAACATTTCTGCAATCTGTTTTTTATTTAATCTGGCATTTTCCACTACAAGTTCTCAATTTTTTGGCGATGTCTGAGAAAGTGGCCTCAAAAGGATGTCCTTGATAGAAGTCATCTTCAATTGACCCTCTGCCTTGCTTGAAAAGCCTACGTCACTTGTAAAACTCGAATTTCCCAGGGTAACTGTCCCTGTAAACCACTAACATCTCTCTCAAAATGGTTTGGGGTATTTTTTCTTGTTTTGCGAGGAACTTAATGCCAGTGCAAAATTAAATTTTATCCATGCTTGGGGTTGTCTTCACATTTGACATATGTATACAAGCAGGCTGAAATTTGGCACCTATACTAACAATAGTAGCATGAACTGTGTGCAGTGGTATGCCTACCTCTCTGATACTCCCACCCCCACCCCCACCAAGTCCATGAGTTTCTTGACTACCTGTCATATTTGATCACTAAAGAGATATTAAAGGAAGTGGGTGGAATCATTTGTCTGTAAATAGTGGGTCTACTGGCCAAGTGTCTGTGGTACTGGAAAGATAAGTGGAATCAGCTTTACCACCTCTTCATTTCTCCCATTTGGAGTGAATAGAGCAGGTGAAATTATCTCTAATTGTGAATTCCCTTAGGTCTGGCTAATATGCTAAAAATCTCTTTAGTTTCAGTCTGACGTGAGGGTCCAGACTGATATTGTCCCTAATAACCTCAGTGACAGAGGAGTACTTAAAATGGCAAAGCTGTGGATCAAAACAAAAGTATCTTTCTCTCTTCCTCTCTTTCCTCAATTTCATACCTCCTAACCTCTACTCCCTCCGAGACTTTTAAGTATTCCATTATGTAGACTCAAAAATTGCCACTGAGAAGTCTCTTATTATCTAATTCATGAACTGTTCCTCTGTAAGGTTTCCCTGAGTATTAGATGCATGGAGATCTATTGTAACTCTGAAATCACCCAGCTCTTATTTCACCACACTTCTGTATTCTTCTCGCGCTCCTTTGACATTTTACTTGTTTTTAAATAATGTATGGCTGCATGCACATCTTTTTAGGGTCAGGAATACTAATGTTTTTCATGTCTGTTGCTCCTTCAAATTTAGAGAATACCTACACACAGTAGGTGTTCGATCAGTATGCTTTCTGGTTTACTGACTAGATCACTGTTTAAAATTCTATTTTTAAATATCTGACTGTGGCTTTCAATTTTGTGTAACCTTTAGTGAAATGCCTCTTCTTCTAGGCAACCAGTTGGGGCTGATCCCTTAGGACCTTGATAAAGAATAAATTTGTTTTATTTCAAAATGGCAGACAATATTTCATTGTAACTTAGATAATCATTAAATTAACATAGAACCGCTTTTCTGGAGGTCTCAAAATGAGCATGAATATTTGTGGAGTGATTAATGATTTCCTGAAACATTTCACTCATAAGATCTTATTTTGTTTCACAAATCAATCATTTATAATATGTAAGCCAAGTATTACTCTATATTAGAGAAAGGTGAAATGTCTTAACTGGCTGAATGTCACAAAGCCAGTAAATCGCAAACAAATTAGAAATGAAATTTTCTGACCCCAAGACTAATGGGGTTTTGTTTGTTGTTTTCCTGCTTCCCTTCTACTAGAATGTTCTCCTGGATGCTTAAAAGTTTTGTTGTGCCTTCACTTGTTTTTCTGGAAATGCAGGGAATTTATTTTGGTTTTAATTAGTTTTGTATTCTAATGTGGTCTCTTTGTCTTCTGTGACAACATAAAAGTTTTTCCCAGAGTGAATGTTTTGTTTTGTTTTGAAGCAAATTTGTAGTATGGTATTTTAAACAGAGTCCTTCAAATAAAAATTTTAAAGGTTGGCATGTTAGGGCTGACCTTTACACAGAGTGAATCCAACTTGACATTTTCTGTGCCTTAAGATGAGGCCTCTCCATGATTGCTTCCTTTCCTCACCCTCCCTGCCCTAATTATTCCTGATCTCTTCTACTCCATTGTACCTACCAGTGGCCTCCCAGAAGAACAGGTCAAAAGCAATTACTATTACAAGTGATTGGCTTTTACTTAGAAGAACCAAGACTTATGGGAAGAGTACTTTTATTGCTCTTCTGTGGCTGAGTCAGTTGAATCATTGCAGACATATTCTCCTTCAGAGCCCAGCACACCACCTCACCTAATGCGAGCTCCATGAATATAGTGTCATCATTATCAGTTGAGCCTTTGAAGTCCCCTGGTGTAAGAAAGATGTTCACATCAAAAGCAGGATGGGGCTATCTGTCTGCCTTGGGTTGAATAATGTCCTCCCCAAATTTATGCCTAATTAGAACCCCAGAATGAGACATCATTTAGAAATAGGGTTTTTGCAGATGTAACTGTTTAAGATCAATTGATTATGTAACAGGTCATACTACATTAGGGTGGTCCCTAAATCCTAGATGTTTAGAGCATTTACAAAGAGAGGAAATGACATAGATATACTGAGACAAGAGGAAGATGGTTATGGGGAGATGGAGGCAGAAATCAGTGATATGACTACAAAGCAAGGAACACCAAGGATGGCAGGTAATACCAGAGGCTCAGAGAAAGGCATGAAACTAATTTTCCCTTTGACCCTTTAGACAAAGTGTGACCTGGTGACACCTTGATTTTGGACATCTAGCCTCTAGAACTTTGAGATAATCCATTTCTATTGTTTTAAGCTACCTGATTTGTGATCGTTAGTTACAGTGCCCCTAGGAAGTTAATATAAGCTTCTACCCTAGAAAGACTCATACTTTCTTAGAGGGGGAAGCATATTTAACAAAACCTAGTGCTAGGCAGTGGCTGCTTGTGTAGTTTGAGGGTGGCTCATTCAACTCAGAAGGGAGTCCAGAACTGGTGTGGTCAGTGTAGTGACTATGGGAAGGTATAACTTGATATGGACTTTGAAGGTTAAGTGGAACATAGAAAATTATAAAGAGAGGAAGAGAGGCACATTCCCCGGAGATGACCGACATGCTTCCTATTGAGTTTAGGGGAGTAGGTGTAGATTGCAGATAGCCCTAGATTAAGAGGTGCAGGGTTTGGATTGTATCTTTGATGGGATGGGGACATTAAAGGTTTCTAAACCCTGAGGAAATGTATTTATCATCCTTTCACTGAGTATTGATAATTTTACTTTTCTTTCCTTTTCTAATATATTAAAAACTATAGGGAAGTCTATATTACTTAGAGGGGAAAAAACAGCTTTGATTTTTTCCAACACTTTGTTTTGAATGAATTACTGTCAGTTCTGGTTAGCCTCCTTTAATTTGACACAATCAATGAGAGACTAGTGTCCTGTGAAATTGTTTCTCTGAGCCTGGAATGCTATGAGATGGTCATTGATACACTGATTATTCTGAACTTCTCATCCTTTTACTTTCTTTTCTTTTCTCCTTCCTTCCTTCCTTCCTTCCTTCCTTCCTTCCTTCCTTCCTTCCATCTTTCCCTCCTTTCCTGTAAGGTTTGGTTTCCTGGAAGGCCGCTTCCTAAGGATCTTTCCTACAGCAGGTCAGGCCTATATGTAAATATGTAAGCTGTGCTACAGTGACCCTCTTTTATTTGAAAATCAAGAATTGTCCTATGCACTTGAACTCTATGTAGGCTGACATCCACGCTTGCAGAAAGTGGGCCAAGCTTAGCCAAAGTTTTCTCTGATAATTAAGGATGCTCTGGCAAGTGTTTTTCAGCCTGGAAAAAATTCTAATTCCAGTGAAATGTGGAAAGGTTTTACTTGTAACCTAGGACCAATCTGACAGTAGTCACGTTAGGAATACCTGAGTATAACACAATAGATTTGATTAGAAAAAGAATGGAAAATCAGATTCCATGATCGTGGTTTTATTTTCATACTTTAATTTTGATAGTGAATTGACATATTTGCCATTAATAATGAGATATTTTAAGTGTTCAGGGGTTTCTATCTCTTTTAAACATTTATTTTACATTCAATAAGTACACCATAATATTAAAAGGTTCATAAGAGAGTAGACTAAATAAGATAAATGATATTCACAATGACTGGCATGTAGTGGGGCTCTATAACCATGTAATGAATGAATGAATAAATTAATGAATAAAGTACATATATCTAACATTCACACACTTTTCTGGCCACAAAAATCTTCTAAATGCATTTTAATGCATTTCTATAATGCATTTTGTCAGATGAGACAGGAGCATGTTAATGTTGACATAAGGTTGAATAAAAAATAATATCAAAGTGAACAAGACCCAATGTTTCTGTTAAGCAGTTCAAAATCTGTTGGGTAGGTAGAGTCAAATAAATTAAAAATTAGTATTTAATGTGATATGTAATATACTATTTTATCTGAGGAACAATCTGGAGTCCAAGAGCAAGCACCATTTCTTCCCTCAGGAGCTCATATACAGACTTTCACCTGAGAAGGAGTACAGGACTATTTCAATAGATGCATTGTACTCTATGGCCAAAGAAGGGTAGGATGGCAAGTAGGCCCAGATAAAGGAGCCCCTAACTCTGTCTGGATCACACACAATGACTCTGGTAGAAGCAATCAAAGATCCAGTTATCCAATAGGCCCATTCTCTAGTATGGGGCCCAATATTAGGAAATGACAGTAAACAGCTGTGCTATAACGATGCTGCTGCATTCTAGGGTGTTGGTTTGTGGATCTTCAGTTCTGTCGGAGTGAAATTAACCTCTTACAAGTATGACTTCTGTGATATCAGCCGTGTGGGGAGGTCGTCAGTAGAGGCTCAGCTAAACCTGATCTTTTGATACTGTTTAAAATGGTCCCCGGGAGGTTGCCAGGATGGTTTAGTGGATTGAGTGCTCAGCTTGTAGCCCCAGGGTTCAAGGATCAAATCCTGGCCCTAGCCCATGCGGACCCATATAGGAAGCTGGGGTGTGCCTCCAGCTTGGTTCTCCCTGGGCAAGCTTCCCATGTGGGAGGTCCCCAGTTCATCTTCCACTCCAGGTATGCTTCCCATGTATGAGGCACCCAGCTCGCAAGGGCCTGCCTCCCATGCTGGGGGCCCTGGGCCCAGTTTCTGCCTTATGGGGCCCTGAGTCTACCTGTGGAACAAAACTATATCCAAAACTAATGACATACAACTATGGGCCCTCCCCTTCTCTCTCTGTCAAAAACAATAAAAGTAAATTTAACAGAACAAATAAATAAAATAAAATGATCCCAGGAAGGCAGTAGAGAGGCAATCTTTAATCTGCTTCTAAACACTGTGTGCTTCCTTAACCTGTGCTACTTGTTTGATTGTACCTGTTAACACCCCAGCCTGAGTTTCCAGAAATATTTTCACGCTCCTTGTTCCTGGTCAAAGTTAATAAGCAATATGGCAGCATCCCCATTTTGATACAGAGGGGAAATATTAATTGATTTTCTGGGGCTCGTTTCTCTGGAAAGTAGAAACTGCATAGAGGAGTGACCTAACTGAAGAAATTGTTGTGGCTGTCAATATCTCAAAAAGTTGTCATAGCGTGTGATTGTTTTGGGGATATAGCATCCAAACTTGACAAGTACTCAGGTACTTCTGGGGTTATTTCTCTGATTTTCACTGGATGACATAGAAGATTTTTTTTGACTGTTGGAAAATGAAGTCTCTTGGCCCCTTGCTCCCATATTTTGAACAATGTTTTTATTTATTTATTTATTTATTTATTTATTATTGTTAAATTTATTGGGATGACATTGGTTGGTAGCAATTACATAGTTTCCAGGTGTACAACTCTACATTACATCATCTGTGTGTTGCACTACGTGTTCACCACCCTGAATCAGCTCTCCCACCCATCACCATATATCTGGTGCCCCCTCCTAAATCCCCCCTCCTGCTCTTTCACCAACTTTCCCCTTTACCCTCAGGTAACCACCAAACTATTGACTGTGTTCATAAGTTTTTGTTTCTTTGTTACTTTCAGTTTTATAATCCACCTATAAATGAGGTCATGTTTCTTGTTTCTTTCAGTCTGACTTATTTTGCTTAATAATATGGTTTCAAGGTCCATCCATGTTGTCACAAATGGCTGTATTTCATCTTTTCTTATCACTGAGTAGTATTCCATTGTGTAAATGTATCACAACTTCTTTATTCAGTCATCTATCAAAGGACACTTTAGTTTCCATGGCTTGGCCACCGTGAACAGTGCTGCGATGAACATTGGGGTACATGTATTTTTGTGAATTGAGTTTTTCAAGTTTCTTGGGTAGATACCAAGAAGAGGGATTTCTGGGTCATATGAAAATTCCACTCCTATTTTTTTGAGGAACGTCCATACTGCCTTCCTTAGTGGTTGTACCAATTTATATTCCTACCAGCAGTGTATGAGGGTCCCTTTTTTTCCTACAGCTTCTCCAGTACTTGTTATTTCTTGTCTTGTTGATTATAGCCATTCTAACAGATGTCACCCCAATAAATTTAACTATAATAAAAAAAATTCTGCACTGAGAGGTGTGACATTTGCTTCAAAAGTATAAAGCATTGTTAGACCAACATAAATCATCAGTAAGTATGTGATGAATACTTAAGTTATTGAAACTTTCTCACCACAGGACTTTGTAGTAAAAGACAATGTTACAGAGTTTTATAATGTTTTATAAAGAGTTTTATAATGTGACACTTTTGTCTGGTGGAGATAATTGTGCGCTCTGTGTGTGCACACATGAGGGGGGTGCCGTTGTGAAGGTATATGGGTTCCTTAAAGCTTTAGGAAGGAGAGTGCTGTACATTCAGAAGAGTGCAAAGTGAATAGACAGGCCATGCTGAAGCAATGTATGCTTCAGTCTCGCGAATTCCACCCAAGCCCATGCCATTCATCATTGAGATGTTTCCAAGGTAACTCCCATCTCCATTGCACAGGCCTTTGCAGATCAGAGTAAGTTGCTGGAATTTCTAGGGAGAGCTGAATGGAGCCAGCATTGTCCTCTCGTGCTGTCTGCGTGAAGGTGAGCAGGAAACCCGGGTGATACAGAGAAAGACTGTAGGTGGTAATTTGTGTGGGGGGCTG
>PVKE010027298.1:0-21694 GCA_004027555.1 Craseonycteris thonglongyai | reverse complement strand
TATATATATATATATATATATATATATATATATATATATATATATATATATATATATATATATATATATATATATATATATATATATATATATATATATATATATATATATATATATATATATATATATATATATATATATATATATATATATATATATATATATATATATATATATATATATATATATATATATACACCCTGAGTATTTATTTCCTTTAATTTTCCACAGCACTATCAAATACTCATACAGTCTGGCCTTTAGTGTGAAAACTTCCAGTAAGGCCTGTTCCCTCTTTAGACCAGGCAGTCTGCTAGAAACGTCTTTCCTATGCTGAGTGCAGGGTTGTTGCTTTAATTTTCACATATTCAGGCTTCCCTGCTGGGACCTTGATGCTCCAGAGAAGACCTGCTTGTTGTTCCTCACAACAGTCTACTGTTCTCTCAACTGAGTCTCTGCTCTTACTGTCCCTCTCTCTGGCTCACCTCTTTCTCCCCTTCCCTTTCCTTCTTTGTGTTAAATTTGAGCTCAGGTATGCAATTCTCCAGGAAGCTAACCGTAACCACCTCAAACCCACAAATACAACTCTATTCCCCCTGTGTTAGCACTCTCGAAACTTCCTATGTCTGTCTCTATCATTGTGCCCATTTCATTATATTGTGATGATCTCTGTGTCTGACACCCTGATTCAAAACTGTGAACCTCTTGAAAGCTTGAGCTATGTCTAATTTCACTTGATAATCTCAGTACCTGCTACAAAATAGTCTCTCAAAAATGCCGGTTGAAAGAGTAAATCACTTTTTTCTCTTCCTGTAATTATCATTCATTTATTCTACTTTGATCATATAGACCTGAAACAGGACTAACCCTTTAACTCATCTCATAAGTACATTTGAGAAGAAATATCATCTCATGTCTTATCATTCACATATTCATTCATTTGTTCATTTGATCAGTAAATATTTAATTGATAGTCTTCTACATGACAATTACTATTGCCGATACAATGGAAAAGAACAGATAACTGCAGTGCAAACCCTATCATTAGAGAGAATATAATTATTGTGTCCCTGGGTCTTATCTTTTGTACTATTCACCTCAACAGTCTCATTTTTTTTAATATTTGTTAATTCGATAATATATTCATGTGGTCAAATAAAACTAAATTTAAGAGGGTACATTGAGAAACTTTAGTCCTACCCTATCCCTGTCTACTCTATTTTTACTCTGCCCGCTATGGATAACCACATCTTTTAATTCCCTTTTATCATTGGAATTTTGGTATGCAAATAAAAACAAATATAATTATATATTATTTACTTATTTTATTTCATAGATAAAAGGTAGCATGCTGTGTATATTGTGTACCTTCACTGTTTTGCTTAAATATATATCCTTTAAAAATCCCAAATATGACACAGAGAATGTCCTTATTCTTTTTCGTAACTGCAAACTATCCCATTATGAGAATGTATTACAGCTTAAGTAGTGGTCCGATTATGAACTGCTCTCTCTGCCCCAGTTTTAGACATTTCACATACCAAATTATTGATTCTCTTGAGCTGGACACTCTCTCAATTTATTAAACCTATTATAGTTTTTGCATTAACTTTAAAGCAATCATGTTACCCTTCTGGCATCATTAATATGTTAGCTTGTTATCAAGGAAAAAATGCTAATCTGTCCATGTGAAATGGTATTAAGTCATTTTACCTCCATGCTGTACTTTAAATGATTTATTTTAGTATAAAGGGAAAATTTTGCATTTATCGCCACTAACCTTCATTCTGTTTGTTTCAATTTATAATTCTCACATTCCAGTATGACTTCTTGAATCCTAATTCTATTATCAATCATATTAGCTACCCTTCACAGATTGGTAGCATACACAAATTTGATAAATGTGTTTTCTATTTTAACCCAAATAATTGATCTCACACTACCACAATATATCTCTTTCCCAAAGGATGAGATCTCCTTCCTCATTCCCACAACTTTCCCTTCTTTCCTGTTTTTATTAAGTTAGGGTAGCAGTCATTGTCAAGTGTATGGCACAGTAATAGAGTAGTTCTTACTGCCAGAAGGCCATAGAATGATCTAGAACAATCACTGAACCTGAATGAGGATAAAGAAAAGGCACTGATACTGCTCTACATATTGACTTGAAATCATATCTTTATTGTGAGATATAATGAAGTATGGAGCAGATAAGAAAATGTTTACCTGTTCTTTTATAGATTTAGTATGAAGTATGAAATAATGGCAATGGCTTTTGGGCATGTTGTAAAGAACCTCATGCCATTGTTTTATTTTGTTTTAAAACACAGTCAATAGGATATATATATAAAGATGGGGGGTTGGCTGCAAACACAATTATGGAGACAAGCAAGACCCCACAGAGTCAATGGTGTAGTTCCAGTCCAAGTTTAAAGACCTAAGAAGCAGAATAGCTGATGGTATAACTTTCAGTCTGAAAGTCAGCAGGTTTAAAACCTGAAGAGTGAATTTTTCAATTTGAATCCAAAGGCTTGAAAAGATCAATGCCTCAGCTCAACTAGTCAAGCAGGAAGAATTTCCTCTCCCTTGGGAATTTTGTTCTATTCAAATCTTTAATTCATTGAAATAGGCCCACACACATTAGGGGGGACAATCTGCTTTACTCAGTCTACTGATTCAAATATTTTCTCATTCATAAACACCCTCTCAGACACACCCAGAATAATGTTTGACCAAATGTCTGGGCATTCCGTGGCTCAGGCATATTGATACATATAATTAATCAGAATACTTAAAATGTATTTATTTATATTTTTTAAAATATGTATTTCTGACTTCTCTTGGCTCAATTCACATTGTATGGCAACACTGAAAATTCCTTCTAGTGTAGTAGCAAAAAGATGAAAATGAGTAGAGGTTGTTGCAAGCCCCGTATATCTCCCTATGACACAGTGCCCCACACTCACTTGGTTTTCCTGGTTGGCCTCAGCACACATTTGAATTTTAGACCCCCTAGGTTAAGCTGTATTGTCTATGCAAGCTAATGTTGGTCTTTAGGAGAAATGTGAGTGTGAGTGTGAGTGTGTGTGTGTGTGTGTGTGTGAGTGAGTGTGTGTGTGTGTTCCTGTAGTTACTATTTCAACTGTGAATAAAATTAACAGATATATATGCCACTTATATTGGTGGAAATACCTCAGAGGAGAACTAAAACTGGTGTGCACATGGTCACTCTAATGAGTTCTAAAGGATTTGAAATACCAAGATCCCTTCTCCTATCCCCTGACTACTCTGAAGTGCAAAAAATAACAAAAACCACCCTAGACTGTCTTATTGGAATTCCTGGGCCGTATTCCAGACTAAATTATGCATCACAAGAACATGTTATGTTGGGGAAAAGGAAATGGATCTTGAGAAAGAACAATAAGTCCTAGATCTTTTTATTGACTAAAATAGAAGTTTTCCTGAAAGTGAGTAAATACCCTAGGAGACTGGTTACTATGTATTTCTTTAAAACATTGATTTCTCAGTCTGTAATTTCATATAAATATTAGAAGTTTTTTAATGCTAAGAAGCATAAGTAAAGATTAAGCACTGAACCAGAGAACAGCTTTGAGCTAAAGGGGAAAATAATTCAAATTCAATTTTAAAGTGGTGAATCCAAGTACTGAATCAATCAATGAATGGTGTCTACCTACCTAGGTGCCTGGGTTCCTCTTACAATTCCTTCCGCTATTCACCAGTAACCCTTGAGCGGGACTTTTATAAGCTTCATTCTAAACTCTGATGGTCTCTAAAGTCCCTGAGAGAAAAAAGCCTATAATATTATTCTATTTCCCATAGCTCTTAAAACAGAATTTTCACATAATAATTGCTCAATAAATATATATTAGATAAATGCATTTAATTTCCTTAAATATATTCCTCATAGCTAAATATGACACAAGTTAGCAATAGGGCTGCTGACTAAAGAAAATGAATTTATAACAGGTATTCACACACACATACTTAGAACACTTCTATTGTTATTTAATCAGCATGGTGAATTCAGAAAGAGGAAGTCAATTCTCATATTTATAAATTTGTTCTGAGTCACATGTTCACAATCCCTAGGTAATAAATTTTAATTGAATTATTTAAATATTTAAAGATTCATAAATTAACATGTTCCCCCTACAATTAACATGTTCATCTAATTAACACTTGAGAGCAATGGTACAATGGAATTTCTGATTATTACATTTGCAGAAAATATAGAAGTCAGAAAATCAGGTACAGAAGACCCATGTTGAAAAGCAGAAGATTAAGGATAAACAAAACAGAACTAGATTGCAAAGCACTCTAATGATGTGTCCTTGTGGTTAGAATTGTGAGGACACTGGTGTGTTGTTTTTTTTAAGGGGACTAACATGATAAATTGGTTTTCTAGGAAGAAATAATATGGCAACTCCTTCAGACTCTACTTTCTGAGACAGAGGACGGTAATACAGTGATCCAGGTGGGAGAAAATGGGCTTGCATTTTGATAGTGCTGGTAAGAATAGAAAGACAGTCACATATGTAAAACATGTTTTGAAGGGATAATTGACAAGGGTTCATGCCTGATAAAGGGAATGAGAGAGAAGAAAAAAAAAAAAAATCAAGTGCAGTATCAAAGTTCCTACCTCGTGGGAATGAGATAATGAGAATTTCATTGATATCATAAAATGATAGAATTAAAAATGATAAAATTGATCCTGGGTCTGTCAAATCTGAGATGACAATAGGACACAGCTTCTCTGCCAGTTTCCTCCTCTATAAAGTGGAGAAAACAGCATCTGCTTTTAATATTTTAATAGATTGTAAAGCATTTAAAAAAGTGTATGATACATAGGAAGTGCAATCTAAGTCTTTGTTCAACATATAAATATGTATCTATAAAAACTTTTAGGGGAAGCAGGGATGGCTCAGTGGGTTAAGCGCTCAATTTGCAGCCCTGGGGACCGAGGATCGAATCCCTGTCTCGGCCCGTGGACCCATATGCTGAACTGGGGAGTGCCCCCAGTTCAGTTCTCACCGGGGTGAGACCCCGGCCCAGTTCCTGCCCTGTGCAGCCCTGCACCTACCTGTGGAATGAAACTGGAAAAACCAATGATGTGCAACTATGGAGACTGTTCTGGGCCCTCCCTCTTCTCTCTGTCTCTCTCTCTGTCTCTCTCTCTGTCTCTCTCTCTGTCTCTCTCTCTCTCTCTCTCTCTCTCCCCTCTCTCTGTCAAAAACAATAAAAATAAATCTTTTAAAACAAACAACTTTTAGATGTAAGAAGAGGATTTAAACGAGTTCTTCTACTCAGGTAACAGATTTAAGTATCACCAACCTCTTTCCTGCCTCAGACCCTTTGTATTTGCTAATTTCTTCTTCTGTCCTTCAAATGGCTAGCTTATTTTTAGTCATTGATGTCTTACCTCCTCTGTTACCCCCACAGGATCATATATTCATATGTAAATTAGTTCACACTCCATTCCCCACATCTGTCTGTCCTTTATACCACCATATTGCTATCATAAATCTCACTATAAACGGTAATTGTTGTTTTTACTTTTAATGTACTAGTTTATTGACTATGCCCACACAGTAGGATATGAGCTCCACAAAGACAAAAAAATTATGTTTTGTTCACCAGTGAATCTCTAACATTTAACCTGATTCCTGGTACTCAATGAGAAGTTGCCTCCATTGGGATCCAAAATGCAGGTAGGATTAAAGCACTCAAAAGGACAGAGTCACACAAACTAGCAACAGAAGGAAGCTACCATTAACTCCCGACACAAAAGAGCAAGAGGAAGAAAGGATGTGACCTGAGCCCAGTGAGACCTATAATGGTAGAGAAGGAGTCGGCCAACAAGACCTGAAGGTGAATTGCTTTTCAATGGTAAGGAAGAAAGATAAATAATTATCCCAACTCACTTTCCTCCCATCTTTCCATTCTCTAAACTTAACCAAAGGCCAAAGCAAGGCCCCAGCATGATGCAGTCTATGGAAATCAGTCCCATATGGCACAAAGCAGGGCAGGCAGAACCACAGGGCAGGCAGAACCGCAGGGCTGGCAGAACCACAGGCCAGCAGAGACTAACCAGCATGGTATTCAACGAACACTCCTAGGTGTTAAATCCACATTTCAAGCCAAAATTGCGGACCAGAACTTTAGCAGAAGTGAATTTAGAGAATAGAAAATCCAGGGTCAAATCTTAAGAAATGCTGAGTTTTAGAGAACAGGAAAAGAAAAAGAACTTTGTAAGAAGGAACATGACACATTTGTTGAGAGCCAACCCATTTTTTTCTTGCCATTTTTCATTTGTTGGTTCTACAAATTTACTGGTGACTATTTTTAATAACCAACTTTCTTATCCCACATTTTAATTGAGACAAATTTTGTATCTCTTTTGAGGGCTCATTTGGCTTTATTAGGAGGTAGAATTCTTTCTTTGAGTTCATTGGTAATATATATATATATATATATATATATATATTATATATATATTTTTTTATATTATATTATATATATAATATATATATAATATTATATATTATATATATAATATTATATATTATATATATAATATTATATATTATATATATAATATTATATATTATATATATATATGAAAGATCACTTGATTGCAATAACTATATAGCTAAGCAAAGTACTCTCACTACTTTGAAGGCAAATTAGGAAAAAAGGTAAAATACTTTAAGTATCAAAATATATTGCTTTATCAAAAAAGTCAGAAAAGCAAGGGAGTGAAATATCATAAAAAATATAGGAAAATCATTTTTAAACCTAAGGATTTTAAAGAGACACTTCCTTACTTGAAGATATAGTCTATATACTGAGTAATTCTAGGGAAATCATACCAATAGAGCACAGTTTCTAACTAGAGCACACTCTTTACACAGAGTTAATTATAATCGAATTCCACAAAGTGTTAGAGATTCACAATCCAAAATAGGCTCTAAATTTCTTGGCAGCAAGAGGTCTCACAAGGCTCTTCTCATCTACAGTCTACTACTCAGAAGTTTAAATGGGCACAGAGATGTGTTGTTACAGCCACAGAAGCACTGCAATTGTAAAAACTCAGATAGATCTTCTCAGTAGAACTGAGTGAAATACGTGTCTAGATATCAGAAAGGTTGATATTTTCACTTTCTCTTTAAAAAGGCCTGTAATTGCCAGTAGGGCCCTGTGGTAGCTCCCATAATATAAACGGATAATATAAGCTTTAAAACAGTACTTTTTTTTTTTTTTTGGCAAAAATATTTAACATAGGCACTTAGATCATTTCATATGAGTTTTTTTTTAAATGCTTCTAGAAATTTCCTAGAATGAGAGAAAAATCTGGTAATCTTGAACCAAAAGGTGGAATTGTCAAGTCTCTGTTTTCCAGGCATAAGGATATTAAAACTGACTTTAAACACTCTATCCCTTGGAATTTGTTTTTAGGGAAAGTTCAACTACACAGTAGTATGAGTAGACAGAGTCTTTTAGAACTGAGAAGATGGACTACATCATTAGAAGCATTTTAGCTCCAACACTCACAATATTGCCCTTCTCATGGAAAGTACAGGATTCAGGCATGAATACCAGGTCAGAGTAAGGTTAAGGGATAAATCACCTTCAGAATATGGGGCAGAGACTTTGGTTTGTTTGCCCCATTATCCTCAGGGTCTAGAAAATACTAGCACATAATAAGCACTCAATAAACAATTCCTGATTTAACAATGAATGGTCACTTTAAGTTGCTCTAAACCATCCATCTCTAAAATGGTAAAGCACTAATAGGAAATCATCCTGGGACCTTGAGTGAACACTTAGCCTAAGGGTGTCTGAGTTAGATTACAATGGTAAATTTGACCTGAGATTTTTCTTTATGGTTCAGAAAACACTGTTTTTAGAATCAGCCCATAGTGTGGAGACTTCTCAGTCTAAGATTTGACAGAGCATTTCCTACCCTGACTTTTAAGTCTCCTTAAATTATTAAATCACAAACCTCACAAACTGATATCAACAATACCAGATTTCATGTGCACTTAAGTTTTGTTCTTAGCATGGATAGAAAAATGAGATAACAGATTTCTTCCTTTATATAAGTGAGATGGTTCATATTCACACAATTCTGTTTGTTGATTCCAGCTACAAATAACTTCTTTGATTTCATATTGAGAGAAGGGAATGGAGACAAAGAGACCTTGAAATATTCAGCCCTGAAAGAAAATGAACTTAACCCATTTGTTTTTATATACTGCGGAAGCCTGCACTCAAGTGAATTGGTCAGGAATATACCGGTAGCCTGTCCTTTTCTGTAGAAAGCTTTCAAAGAAAGATTCAGAACCACCTAATTTTTTGTAGAAGCAGAGTTAGATGAGTAATGCAGGTCATTTTTTGATTTGGTTTTCAGACTACATTCTTCATATTTATCCTATGGCACCAAGTACATGATGGCTTAGTTGGAGGGCGAAAATTACACCACTTGGCCACTAGACACCAGCCGATTTGGGTGCAAGCAAATTACACCATCTTTGGTATTCCCTTAAGGAAATGTTTAACTTGTCACTTGCTGAGAAGCAGGAGGCTGTAATTTTAGCTGTGGAGGATTTTTATAGTTGTCTCACTCTCTTATTTATTCATGCAAATAATATGTATTGGGTCCCTACTATGTGCTATGTGCCCACACTATACTAAAAGTTATTATCTGTAATGTGTGTCTAACTCCCTCTAGGACAAAGAAACCACTGAAAACTGCAAGGGGGTTCTGTTCAGGAGCATGTGCTAGATTCAGCTTAGTGTTTTTCATAACCTTCTGTGCACTGGCTATGTTCATATTCACTGTTCCATGTGATACATCCATTTTAGGGAACTTTTAAAAAGAGATTTGGGGAAGTTGAGATGGCTCAGTGGGTTAAGCGCTCACTTTGCAGCCCCGGGGACCCAGGATTGAATCCTGGCCCTGGCCCTGGCCCATGCAGACCTATATGTTAAACTGGGGATGCTCCCAATTAGGTTCTCACCGGGGTGAGACCCCGGCCCAGTTCCTGCCTGGTGCAGCCCCATATCCACCTGTGGAATGAAACTATGTGTAAAAACCGATGATGTGCAACTATGGAGACTGTTCTGGGCCTTCCCCCCTCTCTCTGTCTTTGTATCTCTCTCTCTTTCTCTCTCTCTCTCTCTCTGTCAAAAACAATAAAAAGATAAATTTTTAAAATGAGATTGGAGTGATTAATTAATCGATTCAAGATAACAGAGTTAGAGAACAGGCCTCCTCATCCAAACAGGCCTCCTAGTCCACACACTGAGTTCCTACTACCAAACCTCATCCTGCTGCATTTATTGGCCTAGAACCAACTGCCCTAAATCAGCACTTTCTCTTCCATATTATTTGCCAGACTTGAAGAAAAATATGAGGTAAATAAACATACTTTATGAGAGCCAAAAAATTCCAAGTCTCTAAAGAAAGATATTGAATTTATTTTTAAGGAATAAAATTCAGAGAATAACTATAAGTTGAGAAATGTACCCAATGAAGGGAGACAAAAATAGATTAAACATAAAGCTTTTTTTTCATTTTGATCACATAAATATATCCTTAAGAACTAAACCAAATCTTTAATAGACGGTAATGGACAAAAGCTATAAATGTAAAACTAAGTTCTTTCATCTTAAGAGGGGAGTCATAGGTTGAAAACCCCAATTAGCATTTCTGGAACAAAGATCTTCTAAGCCTGAAACTCAGACTAGAAGCTTATACAGTGGATACCAATATCTTTTGCAGACTAGAATATAGGTTCTTCACTTAGCAATTTCTCCAGCAATTACTTTTAAAAACCTGGTGTTGACATCTTCTTTCAACTTGGAGCAACCCTCCAGTTTTATTTCAGTATATCTCCTGAACCCTCCTAATAGTCCATGTATATCTGGGCCACAGTACTTGCTATACTATGTTATAGTCATTGATTATTTATACATATTCCCCATAGATGCCTGACCACCTCAGAGGACAAGACTGAATCTTCACAACTCATATGTATTGAGTGTATATATATCCCAATTTTTCAAACAAGAAAACTGGTAATAAGTACAAGAGATTAATATGCTCATGGCTAACAACTATAATAGTAACTCAAATCTAGAATTCAAATCCAATAAGTCTAGTTCCAAAGCTTTATTGTGTAACCACACAGCACTTTCTCTACTAGTCATATTCTTATTCCCAACTCCTAACCCAGTCCCTACATGGAGCAGATGCTGAATAAGTGTTAGACTGATGATGATTGAATGAAAGCCCGAAGCAGTTCCTCCTCTGTCACTCCCCTACTGCCTTATATCTCAACCTTCATAGCAAGAGATTTACTGCCAAGACTAAAATTAAATTGGATTGCTTTCCTTAACTATACCCTAGCTAACTTGTGAAGGAAGACAGCTCAGAAATATATGATGTGGCAAGGGGATAGCAGTCCAGAACTAACTTCTCTACACATAACCCACTGAAGAGTATTTGAGAGTCAGCTGTCTTTGATAACACATACATAGATCCAAATATCTCAAGATCTTCATGAAATATTCATGGCTTTATGTTTATGAAACCCTCATTGCAATTCATAAATACTAACAATAATATTTTACCAAGAGCAAAAAATGGCTTATAGATTTAAGTGATTTGATTTGGCAAAGATCTGTCAGTAAATCTCTGGCTAAGACTAAAATAGAGACTGTAAATCTAACTATGTAGTCTCAAGAGGGAAGAATTAGTTTTCTCCCATAGCTCACCATCTTGCTGCTTAACTACGTTTTCCTTCTTCCTAGTTTCCTTTTTCTATTTCTCTTGTGATCTCACTCCCACCCTTTGCCAAACATAGGGAGTATGAAGTAGGAAATTAGAACAACTTCTGTAGGATGCATAAAGAAAATTTCTAAATTCCTCAGAGAGCATCCACCCTTTCCCTTTCTACTACCCTTGTCTTTCCTGAAACTACTTACTAGTTACATGGTGTTAATTAATTTTATAGGGTAAATAAAGTGTTCTCATAATGGGCCCAAAAGCAAAAAAAATTTTTAACACTGCAGTGTGTCAAAACCATATTGGGATTCTGACATTCTATATCTTCTCAATCATCTTATACCCAAAACAGGAAGGCCAATAAAATATAAAGTCAACATTCCATTGGTGTTTTCCAGTATTAACCAAGTAGTGTTTTCCTTTCTTAAAACTTTCTTACTATGTAAGAGGCTGACAGAATACAACCAAGTAATGTCAAAAATGAAAAAATATATACATAATTATATTATTAATGTAGGAAAAATGCATGAATCTTTTCAAGTTTTCTTCACAGTATTAGAAACCTGATTATCATAATAGAATGAAACTTAAGGTCTTAATTCTACTTTAGTCAACGAATTAACTTAGAATCATAATATTGAGCTGATAATAAAGTACAGATTAATGGGTTTTCAGATCCACCAAAAAGTACCAATGCAATTTTTTTAGATAGCCTTAAAATATTAACACAAAATCAATATTTTACATATTAATGTATTTAAATGTTATGCTGAAAATTTATTACAGATTTAATGAAAGAAAATAAAAACATTTTAAGATTCCAAATTAACTAGAGTTAATGGCAAAAACAACATATCATTTTCTTTTTTTTTTAATATATATATATTTTTTTTTCATTTATTTATTTTTGACAGAGAGAGAGAGAGACAGAGATACAGAGAGAACTGAACTGGGGGAGCTCCCAGTTCAGCATATGGTTCCGCACGGGCCGGGGCCGGGATTCGATCCGAGGTCCCCGGCGCTGCAAAGTGAGCGCCTAACCCACTGAGCCATCCCGGCTTCCCCCAATGTACCATTTTCACTGCTACCTGAACTAAAAGTTCTAAAGCAAAATTGGAAAAAAGGATTACAGTTTTTCACTGGTATAATAATAATTTACCTCTCCTTTGATTGAAAAAATGAACTATGATTAGTTGTCAGTTTTGTGAGTTAATACTGAAAATGTTTTACATTTTTTTGTTAATAACAATCCAAATACCTATAATTTTTTTTAATTAATTACATGGAAGTCTATTTATACTTCTTTGTTAAAAGAGTGGACAAAGAAAGTTAGTAAAGATATATAAAAAGTATTTAAATGCTTTTGAAATATAATTGCGCATATAGGAAGATATTTAATGTGTGTTATAAAAATATACATGAAAATAAGAGCTAATATTAAAACATTAAAATCTATATATTAAAAAAGAACATTCATGAGAACTCTGTGCCATTAACTCTACTTTGGTGAGGAGCATTCAAAATTACTTTGATAATTAGAGTTCAGTAGGGAGTGAACTATATAATTCTGCATTTCTCCAAAACTGAAGCACTTCATTGTAATCTACAATTCATGTCTTTATTGCAGGTTTGAACATAGGCACTTAACGACTAAGTAGACTGACTTCCAGCATTTTTTTTTTTTACACAAACTGAGTAATATGTGAGAATTGTAGATTATATTTAAGGCTTTTTTTTTTTTAATCATTAATTCTTTGGCAGAAATCTGGGGCCCCATCTGCTAGTCAGCTTGAGAGCTCATGAAATTAATTTATTCTGTTGCTTTGATTTTTGATATTACAGTAGCCTCCCATTATCCACCATTTCACTTTCTGCAGTTTCAGTTACCCATGGTCAGCCTTGGTCCTAAAATATTAAATGGAAAATTCTAGACATAAATAATTCATAAGTTTTAAATTGTGTGCCATTCTGAGTAGCTTGATGAAATTTCAAGCCATCCAGCTCCATCCTTCCTGGTTCGTGAATCATCCCTTTGTCTTGCATATCGGCGAGGGGTCTCCACACTTTTCAGCCCGCGGGCCACATTAACTATCAAACATCAGTTTGGGGGCCGACTACACACTCGAGGTCCAAATAAAAAGGAATCAAAACATAGATGTTGTTTTTAATTATTTATTTAATATTATTTTATTCAGATAAAAGGGTCTCCATGGGCCAGATGAGAGGGTCTCGCGGGCTGCATCCGGCCCGCGGGCCGTAGTTTGGAGATCCTTGCATCCCAGCAGTTATTCACTTAGTATCCCTCCAAGTTATCAGATTGACTATCATGGTATTACAATTCTTGCGTTCACGTAGCCCTTATTTTACTTAATAATGCCACATTTACATAACTTTTATTACAGCACAGTTATAACTGTTCCATTGCATTATTATTGTTGCTAATCTCTTAGTATACCTAATTTATAAATTAAATTTTACCATATGTATGCATATATAGGAAAAAACATAGTATATGTAGGGTTTTATATTATCCAAGATTTCAGGTTTCCACTTGGGGGTCTTAGAACATATCCCCTAGGGATAAAGGGTGACTACTGTACTTGATGTTGGCACCCATTCCCATCTGCACATTGCACAACTTGCATGATTTAAAATATTTTTAATGTACTGCCATAAAACCAAATCCTAAGTTTTATCTTTGTTATTTTCTAAATTAAGTGACATAAGCTTCTCTAAAATACAGGCAAAGGATAATTAATTTGAAACAATATTATTTCTGTCAAGTCTTTTTTAAAAACTTACAAATAATTCTGCAAGGACTAAAAGAGTTTATGAAACAGTTTTAGTTGGGAAAAAAATCTCTTAAATGACTAAATACTCTTTTTTTTTGTTTTTTGCTTTTGAGTTTTGTTTCAAAAGAAGGGAGAGAACTCCTGACAGACTGACAATATGATCTTCAAGGTTCCTACCAGCTCTAAAATTCTGTGGGTCTATGAAAATTGATTGATGAAGATAAGACCCAAGATATTATTGCAAAATCACTTTCATCTGGCTCGGGTCTTAAAACTTAGGATTTGAACTAAAAATATTTTAAAGCCAAATAAGAATATTTCTGCATTACTCATAAGGCAGTTAACCAGATAAAGGAAAAAACATTTCTCCTAAGACTATGAAGATATATTTTCTTAAAATAGCTTTGTCATTCTTTGCTTTGTTTTCCTTTCTTTTTTCTTTACCTTCTTTCGTATAATTATAATCTTTGGGGTGCTTCAAATGTCTTCCCCCAAAATATTAAAACTCTAGTTTCTTATCACCTCCTTGACATTATTTTAATGTGCTTTTAAATGAATTTTATAATTCATCAACTATGAGCCATATTGTTTCATTTTGAACAATAAACCTGATAGCCATATTCAAGAAATACGAACAGGTATTTCATTTGAAATTACTTGAATTTTCTTTTTTTCTGTTTCTCTAATCCAGATAAAACTTACATTTCTAGAGAAAAATTACCTATTTTATACTAGCAAACTAGATCAATCTTGGGGAAATAGGTAAGAAAATTTCACCATGAAACAAAGTAATTGGTCCTAGAACAAGAGACGTGTCAGTTCAAAACATGTTTTTGTTACATTCCAGGTTTTACTTCCCATGACAAAGATATTGAGTTTAAAAACTAAATATCCATATTATAAAATACATACAAATTCAATGAGCCAGGCAGCAGTTATTCAGATTTATTTGAGTCACAAAATATTCCCACACTATGTACTCCACTCTTGCTAAAATAGCTTCCAACAACCACACTAATATCATTCAAACAAGCCATAGTTTCTCTGAGTTTTAGGGAACACACACACACACACACACACACACACACACACATTTAAATCCCACAATCACTGTTAGCTGCTGTTTTTCTCCTTTAACATTCACAACCACATATGGGAAAAGCTGTCAGGGTTGTAGATGTTGTCCCTGCTCATCTCTTGCTTGTGGCTCAGCCAACTATAGTTTCACTTGCAATTCCACCTCTCCGGTGAAAATACACTTCCTAAGGGCCACCATTGCTAAAAACTAGTGGAAAAAAATGCACTCTCCTGATTTTCCACCCACGCTTCTGTCTTCTTCTCCACCCAACTTTAAATGCCCCGTCTCTTCAGAGAATAATCCTTTGCTTTATCTGTTTTCTCCCTCAGTGGTCCCCTCTACTGAGGTTTCCTTATGCCTTCTCCTAAAGTTACATTTGGCTTCAGATACAAATATTCATCTACTTAATTAACACAGATGATCCATAATAACTAATCAGCTAAGTAGCTCCTATCATCACCACCCCCTTTACCTGTTTCTTTTCCATTGTTCCATATCTTGTTGTTCCTAGAGAAACATGAGGTCATCCGTGATGCATAATTATTCTTTGCCCACATAGCCAAACAGTTATTGAGTGCTGCTCATTTTGCTTCTGAAAGTCTCACATGAGTTCATTGTTTCCTGCACCTACTACCATCCTCTCATATGACCCACTATGATCTCTCCCCCAGATAACTAATTGTCTCCGCATATCCAGTCTCCATACATTAGCAAAAAAAAATTTCAAAAACTCCAAATTAGGTCATGCTACCAATTTACAAGCTTTAAATGTCTGTCTATTCAAATTAAGAATAAAATTATTAGTCTGAGTTACAAAACCCCCATGGTTGGGCCAGGACTTTCCCAGTCAGTCCTAACTGGTGCCTTTGCCCTTCACATGACACACTTCAGGAAAACTGGATTTCTTTCAGTTCTTCAATGCTGCCATGCCCTTTGTCTATGCAATCCGTTTGTCTTTGCTGTGCCAACCCTCTCCCTAGAGCTAGTGAACACCTTCTCATCCTTCAGAACGCAGTTAAACATCACTTTCTCCCAAAATCCCCATACCTGGTTGTGGGTACTTGTTATTCACTCCCACAGTACCACACATTTCTTTGACAAGATACTCAGCACAACCATAGGTAAGTAATTATTTGTATAATTTTTGTTGAATTTTCATGTGCACCAGGATACCATTGTAAGGTATTAGTTGATGATTTCCCAGGTATTTTTCATTTTGCTTTGGTCCTCTAACATCAGGCTCCTAGACCAAGAAGCATCTATTATCTGAAGAGGGAGATTATTACAGTAGAAAATAAAAAAACAAGGCTAAAATTCTTGTCTTTAGAGTTTCTAAATCCAAAGCTATTAAAATGTAGTCATCAGTCTTCTGGTTCACCCCATCCAACCCTACCACCACAAAAGACTGGCAGTTCTACGAACAGGAGAAGAAAGGAGCCAAAAAGATGCACTAGACATTGGTAGGTTCCTAATCTGTGATGTGAGGAGATGGACTAGAAGGACTTCTAGATGGTTTGGAAAATCTGAAAGCAGTATTCCCAAGTGGATTCTGGAAAGAAAGCTTCAGAATATTTCCAGACAAAAGGCGGAGTGCAGGAGAGAGCAGCTCCTCATCAAGGGAGCATCTAGGCAGAGGAGTCAATGCTTCTTTTGGACCCAAGAAGAGTGTGGAAATAGATGAGAAAGAGCTGAGACCAAAAGGTCCCTTCAGATGGAGAGAAGATATCTCAGTGCATGGCCACATGGACAAGTGATGATGCAATAAAATCAGACAATTTCCCTTTCCCAAAGCATTGACCCAATATAAGCACCCAGTACTCAGGGGAGGAAAAAAATACCAGAAATAACAGACTCATTTTTTAGTACTTGGTGGAATGGATGTTTTACTCCTCAGAAATATATACAATTCTAAAATTGAGTGTTCTAATCTTTAGAGATAAGAAATTGGAAATTACAGTTGATTAAATAATGTAATGCTTTTTTCTGTCCTGTCATACTTTCTGAGGTTTAGCAGTCCAAAGCAGGCATAGTAGCTTCCCTCACGTCAAGGACCCAGACTCTACCGAGAAGTGACTTCAACCAATAAGGTTTCTTGCAAGATGGCTACTGAGTTCCAGGCCTAAAAAAAAAAAAAAAAAAAGAGAAAGACAAGAAAGGCCTATGCCAGTTCTCTGTCTATCTCTTATGGAATTTTCCTGTAAGTTCTGCCAAACTTTCTCTTATATCTCTTTGGTAACTGCTAGCTGCAAAAGAGGTTAAGATCCATGCTCCAATAACACAGTTCTACTATTAAAGAGCAAGAAGAGAAAAGACATTGGAAAGCAGCCTGCAGACAATAAGTTGATTCTTAGGGAGAGAACACAAGAAGGTAAAATTGTCCATGTAATTTTATGAGCTGAAGATTTACATACTCCAGTCTGTTTCCCCTGATAGAATATACATTTAGAGAAAGCAGGGTCTATTTCTCCCTTGTTCACAATTTTGTCCTAGCATCTAGCCCAAGTCTGCTCCTCATAAGCAATCAAAATATATTTGCTGCATGAATAATTAAAATAATTAAGGAAAAGGAATGAATAAATGAGTATACATAAACTCCACCACTCAGCATCACTTAAAATTTACTTAACATTTTAATGTGGTGGGGTAGTATTAATGCTGTTGACTGAGTATTTCTGGCACTCTTACCTCTGAGTACATGGTAGAATTACACATCCAGCACTCCTTATGTCTGGGTGAAGCCAAGTAATTATAGTCAATGAGCTGTAAGTAAAAACAACATGTGTATCTTCTGGGCACAAGAATTTTGTTGTCAAGATGTACCTACCAGACCTCTCATTCACATTACCAGAGCAACTTACAACACAGGACCTGGTGGTTTCTCCACTAGCCCTGGTCCCTGAAAAGTAACACGAAGCAGCTGACCTGCAGTGAGTATGTAGTTAGCATACACAAGATCGTATTTCCTGGATTCACCAGCTCACTTTCTCTACTAAACAAATGCAAACTAATTCAGTGTAGTCAGCTGAGGAGACAAATAAAATGCACTAAATTTAAGCCATGAGTCCACAATGAATTTGACCTCTGAGATAATAAAGTCAACTTTTAAAAGACATGTTAAAAGTAATTAGTTTGAAATAACTAACATAATGAACAAATTTTGTGTGAATAAAGATAGAACACTTTGGGTAAAATATATTTTCAAAAAAAGCCTTTGCTTTAGTTTAAAAAAAAACAAACACTTTTTTTTTTATCAAATAGTTGCATTTGAACCAAGGTAATAATAGCATTATAACAAGTGGTACAATTAAAAGATGCCTTTAATCCTTATGCTACATATATAAATTAATCATGCATAACATACATTCACATGTAATTGTATGACATAATTATTATTAAAGGGCACAACAGAAATACACATTCTTAGAGACAAAATCTTACAGTGTTACCTTTAAAGCATACTAATCTGTCTAACTGGTTTTTTTCCCACTTTCTAAATTTATAATTAAATGTGGAATTTTTTAATTATTAAAAGATATGACATGTTTTTTCCTAAAATTGTGTGGAGCATAAAAATTAAATATAATTAGATAAATAACAAACAACTTTAGCTTTCACAAGTAGTATAATCAAAGCCTCTATTCTAAAATCTAAAACTACAGATTAAAGCTAAACTAGTTAAAGGCTCTGAAATTTAGTGTTTGCACACTACATTTATTCTCCAGTTTATTTAATAAATCATTTAAGAGATTTACTATCACTTCTTTAATAAAAAAAAAACAAACACTAAAATATCTGAAGCTTAATGGGGCAAGGTAGGCAATGAAAAGATGAAACAGTGAAGAGAAGAATCCAAGATGGTGAGGTAGGTAAATGCTGTGTCATCCTCCTCCAGTGGTCAAGATAAAATTACAACTAAATTATAGAACAATCAACCTGGAGAACCATCTGAAGTCTAGCTGAACAGAAGTTTTATAACTAAAGATATAAACAAGAAGCCATGTCAAGTCTGGTAGGAGGGGCAGAGCCATGAAACTGGCTGGCCCCAAAACTCTGTGTCAATTAAGAACCAGGAAGGATACTTCAACCAGGAAGGATACTTCAGCCAGGGAGGTTCTCCCCAGAGGAGCAAGGGATCCCAGCCCCACACTAGGCTCCCCAGCCCCGAGCACTGGTGCTGGGAAGAAGAGCTCCCACAACATCTGGCTATAAAAAACAGCGAGGATTGCAACCATACAGGCAGGACAGAAGGCTTTGGGAAATCCAGATGCCCTCTTAAAGGGCTTACACACAGAGTAATTCACTAGCTGGCACTTACCCTGAGCTCCAATGAAAGGACTGTGATTCAAAGGCATCAGAGGTATACTGGGGCCAGAAGGAGTGTGGTTTCAGGGCAAGGGCTTGGGGAGCTTTGCTGTTTCCCCAGTGTAGAGTCTTCCTTCCATGCAGCTAATAGGCCAGCACCATCTTTTCTGTGTTTAGCCCATGCCTACACAGCCAAATTTGAATTTGATTGGTCTGTTGAGCTCTGCTGGAACCCCCACCCCATCCAACTCTCCCAATGTCAGAGGCACATTCTCTGGGAGCATCCAGTCCCTCCCACATTGCACTTTCTTAGAAATCTATTAGAGTCTGCAGATCCCAGGTTGCCTTAACTAACCTCAGTGTTCTCGAAATAGGCTAACAATAGTACTATCCTGTTTCAAACAGTATATATCTGGTCAGCTTAGTTGCACGAGGCTAAAGTCAAGTGTCAATAGGTTGACCATACATTTGAAATAGTATAGCACCATTGTTTTCTGTCCTGTTTAAAATGGTACACCTGGTTAGTTTTCCATCCTGTTTAAAATGGCATATCTGGTGAGCCTAACTCTGAGATGTTTGCTGAGTAGCTCTAGGATCAGCACTGGCATCAAACCAGAATCTACATTAACCTGGAGACCACAACTCTTCACATTTTAGTGATTCCTTGAGACCCTGCCTCACCCAATTGGCATAACCCACGAGGCTTTATCAGTGGCTGAACCTTAAAGGAACCAGCAGTGGCAAAAGGTCTCAGGGTGTCCTGGATTTTTGTGGAGGTACCCCAGGCCTGGTACTGGTGGAAAACATCCTTGGTTCACAGTGTGGCCTCCTCCACCTGCTTCCAGGTTTAGTACAGGTGGTGGACAACCATGGATTGCTTTGTAGCTTCTACCAGGTAGTTTCCAGCCGATCACAGGCAGTGGCTGACCTAAGCCTGCACTGGAGGCCCCAGAATCAACATACTTGGAAGTTGGCTTCAGACCACGGACAAGTACTGCCTAATTATCTCCACAAGTGGCACACACAAAGAACAGCCTCAACAGACATCAGAGCCTGCTGGAATGAATCTCGCTCACTAGGGTGAGTCTTCTACATTGAAGCCCATAAACTGTGGACATTGTCAAACCCCACAGCCAACCAGCCTGAAGGTAAATCCCATCCACTCATGTTCCAGTACCAATCAAGGCTACTGTGATAGGAGAGCACACACAATTCACACAAGGGACACTCCTCAAGCACCCAGGGCAGATGATCAGGGAGACTTTGCCACTGGGCCCCACAATGCACTACAAAAGGCCACATGGCCAAGACTGGAACACACAGAGATCTCCCTAGTACATAGAAACAAACACAGAGAGACAGCCAAAATGGTAAAACAAAGAAATATGTCCCAAATGAAGAACAGGAGAATTTTTCAGAAAAAGAACTAAATAAAATGAAGGCAAGTAACCTACTTGATACAGAATTCAAAACAATGGCTATAAAGATGCTCAAGTAACTTAGTAAGAACTTTAACAGAGATAGCAAGCATCAAAAATGACATAGAAACCATGAAAATGAATCAATCAGAAATGAAGTATATAATAATTGAAACAAGGAATGCATTAGAAGAAATTACAGACTAGAAGAAGCAGAGGATCAAATTGGAGTTTGGGTAGACAAGGTAGCAGAAAACACCCAATCTGAACAGCCAAAAGAAAAAAATAATTTAAAAAATAAGAACAGTTTAATAGACCTCTGGGACAACATCAAGTTTAACAACATTTACATCATAAGGGTACCAAGAGAAAAAAGAAAGCAAGAAATTGAGAACATATTTGAAGAAATAATGACTGAAAACTTTCTTAACCTGACAACAGAAACAGACATATAAGTCCAGGAAGCACAGAGAGTCCCAAACCAAATGAACCCAAACAAGCTCATGCCAAGACACATTATAATTAAAATGATAAAAGTTAAGGACAAAGAGAGAATCCTAACAGCAGTAAGAGAAAGGGAAAATAGTAACTTATAAAGAAGCTCCCATAAGATTATCAGCTGATTTCTCAACAGAAACTTTGAGAGGCCAGAAGAGACTGGCACAAAATATTCAAAACATGACAAAAAGCAGGGACCTATGATCAAGGGTATTTTACCCAGCAAGGCTATCACTTAAAACTAAAGGACAGATAAAGAGCTTCCCAGACAAGAAAAAGCTAAAGGAGTTAAATGAGTTCATCACCACCAAATTAGTATTACAAGGAATCTTAGAGGGACTTTTTTAAGACAAAAAACGATAAAAAATTATGAATAATAAGTTGGCATTAACTACATATCAACAATTACTTTCAGTATAAGTGTATTAAGTGTTCCAATCAAAAGACATAGGGTGGGTAAAAAACCCTTTTATGCTGTCTAAAAGAGACTCACTTCAGATCGAAAGACACAACATACTGAAAGTAAAGGGACTAAAAAAGATATTTTGGGGAAGTCAGGATGGCTCATTGAGTTAAGCACTCACTTTGCAGCCCTGGGGACCAAGGATCAAATCCTGGCCCCAGCCTGTGCAAACCCATATGCTGAACTGGGGAGTGCCCCCAGTTCGGTTCTCATCGGGGTGAGACACCAGCCCAGTTCCTGCCCTGTGCAGCCCCGCCCACCTGTGGAATGAAACTTTGTGGAAAAACCAATGATGTGCAACTATGGAGACTGTTCGGGGCCCACCCCCTTCTCTCT